>JAUIMW010001849.1:0-11638 GCA_033557785.1 Enochrus cinctus
TCTCTTAAAGCGATACAAAGAAACCATGCCGTTACAGTATCCCGTACTAGTACGTATCCCGCGCTAAAGTATCAATCATTAGAAAACGTACTAGTATGTGTCCCGCACTCAAGTATCAATCGTCAGAAAACATACTAGTACTCTCCCGCACACTATGTGTTAAGAAGATATTTTTACATGCATGCTTCTACTCTTTGAACGAGTTACTTATGTATCAGTATAGTGAACTGCATTTTGTTTTTTTAATTTATATAGTTTTAGTAATTTTTATAAATTTTTTTAGTGTTAGAAAACACAACACAAATAAAAGAGTACAAATCATATTGTTTAAATTTTGAGTGAAATGGGTCGAAATTTAGAGTTTTCATTTATTTCCCAGATGTTCTGGTAAAAACATGTTATTTCCCAATTGGGAAATTTTGATTATTTTATTTATTTTTGTTGTACCTCATAAGTGAAGTTCATAGTATCGGGGTTCATTATAGCAAGGTTTTACTGTATTTGAAATGTTACAACTTTTACTAATTAATTTTAAATAAAAAAACACTTACCAAATTGAAGTTCTTTCATAATCTTAAGGTACCGTTCTTCTGCAGATATCACTAAAGGTCGTTCAAGATGAGCATCTCGAGAAGCATCTTGATCCGATCCTATTAACCTATCAGTAGCGTCACAAACGAGCATGGCAGTGAGTTGAATATCGGGCATCAGCATGGCTAGACCTTCATCTCGATCAAGTTCTTCCAATTGATCGGATTTCATTTTCATTTTTGTGTTAAAGGGCTTATTGTTGCTTACTCTGTAATCATAAACAAATCATAAACAATTTGTTATAAGAAATCACTGCGAAGCAAAAGCTATTTTTTGTGTATGTCTTCCCTATTTAATTTAAAAAAATTATGAAACAATTTCAAACAACCAAGTTCACAGAATTTTAAAAAACCGAAAAGAAAAAAGAACATACTTTTTATTTGAGGCTTTGTTTGACTGGGCTGACCTGAGCTTCGAAGCGTATGTGTCCACACAGTTCTTCATCGTTTTCAGAAGTGAACTTATTGATGGGGAATTACTGTTCTTCTGAGGTAGGAGAAGACTAACTAACTGAGAACTAACGGCTAAAGCTCTTAGCAATTCCAATGCTGCTTTATACAGAGGTATATGTCTAGCCATGTCCAATACTGAAACAGGTATATAAATATGGATTTTAATTAAGTTTTTGCTTTAAGATTCCAAATTAAAGTACTACCTGAATCATTTCTTAAATAAGAACTAAGAGCAGGCAGTAAGGAACTTTTTGCCAAAAGTGTATGGAATGTTGGGGGTAAAACGTGACCAGAAAGTATCTCTGCGTCACTTCCTCCTGGATTTATATAGCTTGAGAGCACTTGAAGAAGAACCGTCACATGCTCCTCTTCGCTTCTTTGTTTCATCAGGGCTTGTTCAACATTCCAACTCTGTTGAGTTGACCCAGTACCAAATCCTGTACCTAAATTATGGATTTTTAATAATAAAAATAACACTTAAAAACAATTTTATTAATTACCTTTTGCCCAATATAACTGCCCACGGTCATCTTTGGATTTGCTTTCCTTTTGAGTGTTAGCCTGAGTTTGATGTGTAAAAATACCTAAGCAACCAAGTAGAAGGTGCACTACTCCTATATTTATGCTTATTCTTCTTAATAAACGCCCATCGTCCGTAGTTAGGGGAGTAGCTTCGTAAAGTTTTCGTAAAACTTCAAAAGGTAAAGTTGGTAAAGAGTCAGCGACAGGAGCTTGGAATATATCCCCGCCTGCAATTTTAAGACACTTTAATTTAAAAACAAAATTCATTAAAATCAAACCCTACCTTCTCCATCATCAGTAACACCTAAAACCAATCTTAGCAAGCAAAGTGCCTTTTTCATATCACGAAGGAGTACTTCTGCATACCCAGGTAATCTTAAAAATAAACCAAACGCTGTTAGAGAGTGTGGTGGAACATTTGGTATTACATTTGAAGATTTGGTTGGTGTACTTGAGCCGCCCATACTGTCATCAAAATCTTCATATACATCATCGCTTCCTGCTAAATAAAAAAATATATATTAAGCTGGAGAAATATTCTAAAAAATGTTTTCATACCTTCTACTTTAACCCAATCAGATTCAGGGGGCTCCGAAGACGATTTTTCTGAAGTAGGAGGCCTTATAGTTTCCGGATATACTGTTGGTAAATGTTGCGCTAATAAAGCTAATCCTCCCATCGAGCTGAACACTTGAAGAGCGCTACTAAGAGGCTTTTGGAAGTTCGACATGTTAATTTTATTTTTGTTATCTTCTTCTTTTCCTATAAAATTTTTGAAAATTTTTTTTATAAATGAACCTACATTTCCTTTATAAAAATTACCTTTACTTTGTGAAATCGTCAGGTGAATACATGGCCAATCAGGGTTTGTTCCTTGATCATCGATCATTCTGAGAAGTTGAGCTAATGTGATACCAACAGGCAGGGTTTGATCAGGAAGGGCGTCGCACTTAATAACTCTTCCTTCAATTACATCTAAACTAATGTTTCCTTCCGAAATATTGTACCTCTTTTTCTTTAGTTGAGGAGTCGAGGTGAGCTGGTTCTTGGCATCTTTTACTCTCTTATCTTTCGCTGTAACACCAGCTGCCATGCTGAGGTCCGAGTCAGCAGCCATTGTAAAGAATCCTATTAAACCTTCACTCTTGTTGCTAAATTCTTTTTTGTTTGTTATTGTGATGTCTGATTTTAAAGAAGTTGAAAATGAAACGTACTGTTCTAAAATATCAGCTAAAGAAACATTAGTTCCTAGGTATAATAGGGCTCTATTATGAGTATTTTTAAAAGCAGGATGTAGCAGTAGATATGGATGAAGTACCGTTGAATTTTTATAAAGAGTTTCATCAGCTTTTATGCTAACAGGCACTTTTTCGTTTTCTAATAAGAGCTGTAATATTAATCTGCGCATGAACCCTGTAATTCCATTGTTTTGTTGGCTTATTACATCACATAGAACTTTAGCAAGCAAGTGTTGGTTGTTGGGATGACAAAGACAGCATTTCGATAGGAACCTAACACACACTTCTTCCAATTGGGTGAGAACTTCAGTTCGTAAAGTAGACTTATTCGTGAAGGGTCTTTTACACAAGTAATTTAGAAGAGGCAGCCAAAACGAAGATCCTTCTTGCGATCCTAACCAGTCACGCATAATTTTTTCTTCGCTGACGTCGGAGAAAAATTTGAGTATAGCCGTTACCTTTTCTAATTGCGCCATAGGCGATAAAGTTCTGTTTCCTGAACAAAATTCGAGAATTGCCAAGTTTAATAATTTTGGAAGACCTGAGTCCAGTAGCTGTTGAATTGCTGTAAATGATCGGCTTACTAAAGCAATTGTTTCAAGTTGTTCATTTGATAAATTTAATTGGGTAAGATCCCTTATTACAAGTCTTTCGTACCATTCAGAATTGTATTCGAAACTTTGTTTGGTATCATCCGTCATGCTTTCCGAGTCTTTTCGGTCGTCGGAAATGGAAGCTCCGTGATCTGTTGATAAATTAGGCACAAGTACTTCCATCTTTTGCAGTAAAAGTGGAAATAACTCAGACTTTATATAGCATAATGAACACATTAAACTGTCGAGAGAATATTTCAGCGCTGTATTACTCTTAATGATAGTACTTAAAGTGTAAATGGAATCAAATAACTCCAATGTGATCATCTCTTGTAAATTGTAATTTACATTACTTTGGTGCGCTGACCAAATAATCGAAGCAATGCTTGTTATGTAAGCCGAACTGCAGCAGTCTGTATTTTGAGTTGTTATTGCTTGCGTTGCAACTGACTGAAGCCATTCTAGAATAACTGCTACCCTGTATGGCGTTTCAGCGTCTTGGTGTCCGCAAACTTCATATAATAATTCACAAGCCGAATGTGCTCCTGGTGAATTCATAAGGAGCCTTCCACCCCCAAGATGCATTACGTTAATAGGTTCGCTAATGCTTGGCCTACTTTCAAGCAAAATTTTGATAGCGTTTAAGCTATTCTGACGATCATGCAAGCTTAGTTCGCTTAATACCTTCTCCAGATTAGGCAAATAGAGAGTAGGTATGTGAGTTGGAACTAAAAGTAAACCGCAGCAAGTGTTTAGAATATCAGGTACTTCTGCGGCACTAGCCACTACTTGTTTAAGTAACTCTGAGTCACTGGTCAAAGTAAAACAGTGATGAAGTAGCCTGAGCCAGCCTAAGCTATATTTACAATGAGACTCGTCCTCAGATAAATCGAGGGGTTGTTTCACAGTTCCACCAAAGGCTGAAGTGCCAAGCAACCGTATTTGAGATAAACCTATATTGCTTGCATCTCTGGGTTTGTAGAGCCGCAGTTGGATGCAATTTACTACTTCGGGGACTGGTAGATGAAGCCTAATGAATGTCATTCCACTAGTTGGAAGAGGTGGGCAGGCTGGCACTAATCTTGATGGGCCATCAGCTGATATCTAAAGAATTTAAAGTAAAATTAAATCAAATACAAAAAAAATGTAGGTACTAGTTACCTCTAATGCGACAGCAGATGGACATGTAGCTAATGCACTGAGATGAGGTTGCAAATGCACTTCTCTTAATAACACAGCACTGGGTAATTGAAGTGTCAACTCTGTATGAGCTTCTTCAGGATAGAAATGGTATGACCATTGTGGCGTTCTGGCTCTGCGATGAGTAGCTGTGCCTGCTTGAATTAATACATCTGCCGGTTGGGCCGTTCCCTGACATCTTATACTTCCATATGGAGCAAAATTTACTAAAGCGAGAGTATTTTCAAGTGATGCTTGTTGAAGCTTTTTTGTGGAAGTAGATGCAGCAATTGCAGTGCTAGCATCGGATCTGATGTTAAACCCAACAAAGTGTTGCATTACCATTGAGATGGTGCCTGCATGTGATACGGTATTCGGTGCATTGCTGCTGTTCACCAAGCTTTCACCTAATATTCTTATTCCACCTAGAAAAAATAATTTTATAAGTAATAATAAAAAAGGTTTTTGCTAGAGAATATGTGAAAGTTAAAAAACTTATTTACCTGAATATAAGAAACTCCTCAATGCTTCCTCAGTATCAATTACTTGCAATATAAACCAAACCAGCGGTTCACTTAATTGAGGAGCTTGTGACAAGAATATTAACAGTGGCTCCATAATCAGTTCTTTTCTAGATGCCTTCCTAGCTAAAGCAGCCAAAACGTAAAACACTGCATCTCCAACAGTACCTGGCTCTCCTAAATCTGCAAATGTACTCTAAAAATAAAATAAATAAATTAATAAATTTCTTCAGATCTATTTTAATAAAAATTACCTGTTGTGAAATGTTTGCGAGCATAGAAACAGAGGAATCTTTGCAAGACGCTAGCGCTTGACACAATCTTATTATGGTCGGATGGTGCTGAAGTACAGTATCTGCCAAACAGGGTATAGTAGGCGAATTCCTAATAGAATCTTGTTGAATCTGTTCAGCCTTACTCTCATCTGTTTGGGAAGAACCTGTTGCATCAGTCTCCATCGCCTCTTGGTGATCACTTGCTGTCTGAGGCAATGGGGTCTGCACTAACTTTCCTAACAATTTCAGCAGTGCGACAAGCAGTAAATCCCAAGAAACTGGCCGATCTTGCTTGTTAGGATCTGATCCAAGTACAGATGCAAATATTCCACTAAAAGATTGCGCTGCAGTATTCAATCTTTCTCCTATGTTGACGCATTTTATTCTGTCTACTTGTGAAACATAGGAGTATGCTAAAGTTCCTGTGCTTTCGAGGATGCTCATAACTATGCTAAGATCGGCATTACTGAAGTCTTGGTGAAGCATGGATTGGAGAACTTTACATTGAGCATCAAGGGGCCCTTGTCTAGCAGCAAGTGGCCCTGTAGGTTGCACTAATTGATATACCACTTTGAGCAATAAACTTTTTAATAAGTTTCCTGGGGTGCTAGTTGGACTCACTACATCACACCTCATTTGCAAACGAACCAAAAAATCATGAAGTGACTTACATAGTGATGGTCCTGCCTAAAATTATTTTAGCAATTAAAAACAGTCCGCCACAAATTATATAAACAAAACTACTTACTAGTCCTTTATCCATATAAACAACTCCTGTTCCAGAAAGAAGTCTTAATAAGAATTGAGCAAAATCGGGATGATTAACAACATGAGAAGTCATGGCGTACACTCCATATTCATTCGACCACTCGGACCCAGAATGCGTCTGATTGCAGACTAAGGTTAAAGTTTGTAAGGCACAGCACCATGTCCTAAGGGATAATCCGGGTCCCCAAGCAACAGCTGAAATCAAATTCCTGATTGAACTTTGATTCAGTCCAATAATTGGCATTGTAGAAGGGTTGAATCTATCATCCGTATTTGGGCAATTAAGTGTTAGCCACAACTGTAAAATATGTTCTATGTTTATTGCTGTCTGCATGCTAATCTCCTCGAATAAATGTTCGAAGCAACTATCCATCATTTCAATGTTTGCCTTGTAAGGATACTGACGTATTTGCCAGTTTATTGTCAAATGGGGAGGCCAAGGTGGTAATTCATGTTCACTTTCTTCTGGAGGAACTGTTGTAGTTACATTATGGGACAAATTGTGTGTACTTAGCATAACTAATCTGCGTAAAGATATTTCAGCTTGAGTTTCGACACCTATTTCTAATCGAGAATCCATTGCACACGAGCCAGTATAGACTAGAAGAGTTCCTTTTGGTGTTTTCTTCAATAAATTTCTACCTCGTTCCAAAATGTCATCTAGCATGTCATCAAGCTCCGAATCATCTGATTCAAACACTGAAGGTAGCTGATTTCCGGAAGTATTACTATTGGAAGATGTTTTGTTGTGGTGATGCTTTATAAGTGGTTCTGAAATTAAATTGTCTTCTATATCAAATGTTTCACATAAACTTTCCACGTCGGAAAGAAGATCTAAAAAGAAAATTATTTTTTTAATATAAATTTATTTTGAAATATTATTTTTATAATTTTAGATGAAGTTATCTAAAATGAAATAAAGAAATTACCTGTTGTTCCCCAGCTGGTTGATGTTTGAGGTGTCTCAGTTTCCATTTCAGTTTCTGGGTTCTGGTTGCGGTTCACATTCAGAATATCTTGCAGCAAACAAGCTAAAGCATGTGGAGCCCATGGTAGCTCTGATTTTATGCAGAGATGAACTAGTTTTAACAGCTCTGCACTTGTAAGCAAATGTTTTAAGCACAATCTTCCAGACATGCGCACTAAACGTGCTATCACTTTGCAGGAAAGCAAAAACATATCGGCGCTGCAAGTGTGATCAATCGAGAGTAACATTGTTAATAATCTCCGTACAACAATTAAGCAGTGAGAGCTGTCTACTTTTTGTAAAACCGGAGGAGGTGCATCTTTTTCACTTGATTGCTCCATGGAAATACGTCTTCGTTGCTTGCCTGATTGCTTGGGAGTACTGGAACTTTCATTGTCATTTTGTTTAGATTCTTTGGATTTGTACTGCTTCATTTTTTTTAAGAAGTTTTCTTGGTGTTTTAGAGCGACTTCCAGCTTATGTGTTAAGTTTGCTGCGTGATTGGATAACGCAGATAAGGCCTAGAAAAAGAAATTTAAACTTAGCTTTCAAAGTAAAGGATTACGTTAATTATGTAAGTTTATCATACTGACCTCACTAAAGGAGAATGTAGCATCCTCTTTTTTCTGAAATGTTAATTTTGAAAACTAGTTTATTTCAGAAATTTATAACACTAAGAGGTACTAAGTATTTTCAAAATTGACTAGTGCTACTATTTTTATCTCTATTTGCTAACTAATTTATAGTAATTTATATGTAGCATTTAGGTACGATTTCATTTAACGACAAAAGTTAAAATACAGACGCTTTTTGGAATTTGATAATTTTTATAGTTCTTAAGATTTAAAATTACAATTCGATTAATTGACAGCAGAAGAAACACGGGGAGAGAAATAGTAATTCGAGTTAGAAATAAAGGAGATATACCGATTGAAAGTTTTTGACATCTAATTCAGCTACACATTTTTAACAGTTCTAGACTAAAGTAATCTTTAACACAGAAAGAAAAGAACTGACAACAAGATTTTAAATTTCGTACAGAAAAACGCTAAGAACTGTAGATGAAGCATAGTCAAAACCTGAAAAGCCATCGACTGTCAATCCATCACTTTACTTGAACTTGAACCATAATATGCTATTGATTCATAGAAGCGAATTTGCATGCACCCTCAGTGCTACTGGTAAACTAGAGTTATCCCGCTGGCAAAAACACACGATAAATACGAGGTAGAAGTCGATTTTCAATGTACATGCTTGAAGTTGCGACAGAAAAAACATCATTGAAACCACAAAACGTTCGTGTGAGTAAGTGGATCTTCACAAAATGCCTACAAAAAGCATCACAAATTTGAAAGAGATTATAAATTATATTATGTATGAATTGGCAACTTCTTTATAGCAACTGTTGTTTATTTTTCGCCTATTAGGAAATTACGAGATTTGTGCTTTATGGAATCGCAAATTTTGATATATTTAATGGCTAATTTAGTTAGAAGGTGCAATTTTTGTCGTCGTGATAGCTTAGAGGTTTAGGTACTGGCCTTTGGAGCTAGGGGTTGTGGGTTCGATCCCCAGTCAAAGTGATGATTTTTCTGATTGGGAAAGAATGCTCAGTGCCTCATCGTCCGAGAGCGATGTAAAACTGTGGGTTCCGTGTGTTGTAGGTTGTACCACACACACGTTAAAGAACACTGCGACCCTAGGGGGGCGGTTATTGGTCTGGTAGAGGAAATCGGCCGACATTAAATAAATAAAAAAAAGGTGTAATTTGAAAGACAGTTTGTTAATTGCTTCAGTGAAAAGCTTTGTTTCTTTTAGACCTAACATTAATCAAAGCACCCTATTCATAATAGGAAATAAGGCATGCTCTCACTCCTGCTTTTTCTTTTATTAATTTGAATAGAGGCTTACAAATCTCCTGAGGTTGGGTTGCATACATAATTCTTATTGCTTTTTTGCATTATTAACATTTGTTTTGAGTATTCCAAAAGTAGTCACACTGAAAATTTGCAAAGTAGGTATTTTTTTTGTTACTGCAGGTGTTATATTTTTGTTTATTATTTTTAGGAAATACAATGTGCCGGCCAACCTATTTATCAGGTCTAGGGTATTAGTAGTTCATTTAAGGTGTCTTGCGAATTTTATTCCTTAGAACAGTGATTCCCAAAGTGTGCTCCGTGGCTCCCCGGGGCGCCGTCATATGGTGCCGCGAAATATTTAATTAAACTAAACAATTCGGCAATTTCCAATTGTCAAATTTTTGTACCAACAATCGTGTATGCTGACAAAATTCCATGAATTTGGCAAATTTCAAGTCTTTCATTTTTTTTTTCTTTCCAATCCGCATCTTTTTAAACGGCTAGTGCGCAAGCTCGGCCTCCAAACCAATGCTTTAGTCACTCAAGCTTGGGTGGGGAGCTAACCGCTAAGCGTGCCTAGCACAGTAGCAAGTAGGATTTCAGTTCATTCGTTGTCACCATTTCAGTGCTCGCATTAGTTTTTGTTTGTTGGACTAACGACTAATTTAATAGTGTGGTATTAAAGTAAATTTTTAAAAGTTATTTTTCTAATCATCCTAAAAATGGACAAAGTGGCAAAAGTTCCGAGAAGCAAAAACGAAATAAACAAAAATGATAAGGAGAAACCACAGTGTGTGTTGTGTATGAAAGTTTTGGCACCAGAATGTATGCTACCAAGTAAGTTAAAACGACATTTGTTGGTAAACCTCGCGACTTTTTTATCAGAAGGTTAATTGAATTAAAACAACAAAAAGGCAGCATTTATAAACATATGTCAGTACTTAATAATGCTTTGCTAGCATCATACAAAGTTGCATATAGAGTTGCTAAGTGTAAAAAGGCCCATACCATCGCAGAGGAACTCATTCTACCGGCTGCTGTAGATTTAGTGAACATTATGATTGGTGAGTCGATGGGGAAACTGCTTTCAAGTCCCTTTGTCTAACAATACCATTACTTGCAGAATTCAGCACATGGGGGAGGATCTCAATATACAAGTTAAAAGGAAGTGAATTTGGATTGCAACTCAATGAGGCTACAGATAGTAATAAGGACGCACACTTGATTTGTTACATACGTTTCTTAGATGGTAATTTAATCGTTGAAGACCTTCTCTTTTGAAAAGTATTACTGGAAGCGCAAAGACTCAAAATTTGTTCGAGATCCTGAATATATTTATGGTTGAAAATAATTTAGAATGGACAAAGTTCATCGGTGTTTGTACTGATGGTGCTCGTTCGATGTCCGGCTCTTATGGAGAATTGCAAGCTCTTATTCGAAACAAAGCTCCAGATGCAGTTTGGACCCATTGCATCATTCACAGAGAAGCACTTGCACCAAACTATATGAATTCTCCACTAAATATCGTTTTAGAATGTGTGGTAACGATAGTAAACTATATAAAAACTTGGCCACTGAAAGCAAGATTTTTTAAAAAAGTGTGTGAAGATATGGGAACTGAATACACATCTTTGTTGTACTACTGCCACTCACGATGGCTCTCTCGAAGGAATGTATTGTCTCGTACGCTAAAAATACGGCAAGAAATATACACTTTTCTTGAAGAAGAAAAACATGAGTATGCCAAACACTTTGTGGAAACAGACTTTTTGATTAAACTCGCATATCTATGCGATATTTGTGAAAAGTTGAATGTGTTGACACTCTCCTTACAAGGAAGGCTTTCAGAAAAAAATTACAGCTATGGAAAATAAAAATTAATGAAGAGTGTATCAGTGATTGTTTTCCCTTGTTGCACCAGTATGTAACCTCTAACGAAATTAATTTGTCTTGCAATATAAAGTCCATTTTTGTAGATCACCTATCAGAGCTTATAAAAAATTTCGAAAGATACTTTAAAGCAGATACTGATAAATTTACATGAATTCAAGACCCAAATAGAGCCAAGGCTCCATCAGAATTTACTTCTTTAGAAGTCTTATTGACTTATTTTGCGATAATTCTTTAAAGTTAAAATTTGGTAACATGGAACTTTCTGATTTCTGATCAGTAAAAGAGAAATATCCACTGCTTAATGATAAAGCTCTACGAATAT
Organism: Enochrus cinctus; assembly: GCA_033557785.1. NCBI lineage: Eukaryota > Metazoa > Arthropoda > Insecta > Coleoptera > Hydrophilidae > Enochrus > Enochrus cinctus. The sequence continues at coordinate 11,181 of JAUIMW010001849.1, forward strand.
TAATCGCGGTAATAAAAAATAAGTATCGCTCGAAAAATAACGTTGAACAAGAAATGAGGGTCGCCATATCCAATTTTATTCCGAGATTTGAGAAGTTGTGTAGTGAACATCAAGCCCATTAAAAATTTTAATAATGTTAGTCATCAAAGAAATGAGGGTCGCCATATCCAATTTTATTCCGAGATTTGAGAAGTTGTGTAGTGAACACCAAGCCCATCCACCCCATTAAAAATTTTAATAATGTTAGTCATCAATGGACGTTCAATAAATTGTTTGTGAATTTAAAATTTGTGTTTTTTCAACAAACCTAAGCACATGGTGGTTGTCCAGTCTCAATATGGATATTGCCGATACAGTTAAAACTAGATATTTTATATTATCAAAAGGAAACCGAAAAAGATTGGGAACCTCTGCCTTAGAAGATGACTTTGTTTAGGAAAATTTTCATTTGCTTTTGT
>JAUIMW010001850.1:0-11638 GCA_033557785.1 Enochrus cinctus
TTGATCCAGAAGTTGTGGATTCCATCTGGTCCTGGGGTCTTCCAGTTCTGCGTTCGCCTGATACACCTAGTCACGTCTTCGGCTGAGAATTCCACTTACTCCATCTCTTGCACTCCCGTCTGCTCCCCAACCACACCGTCCAAACATGCTGCAGCCTTGTTGTACTTCTTTTCTTCGACCCAAACACTTTCCCAAAATTCCTCGAACTTTTTCAAGTCCATGCCGGATGCATTTTATTCTTGCTATCTTACCTAATATAACAGTCGATTCGACAAGAATTACTTCTCCAATAAAAAAAAACTTTTCAAGTGACAAAATTCACATCAAAAGCTTTTCATCAACAATTATATATTTAAACCAATTCATGCTAATATCCATATTTATTACAATAAACTTTTTAATGATATGTGCTTAATGTTTTATTGTTTTTATTAGATATTAAGGGAAGTATAAATCTGATTTAAAATTTCTGTTTACCCTAAATTTTTAAAATTTATAAGGTCAATAATTAATAACATAAAATATAAGTTGAGTGAAGTTAAACTCAGCACTTCATACGTAAATAAACAGTGGCATAAATTAGTAAATTTATTTATATTACTCTACTATCATTATGCTGACAATTAATAAACTACAAACCATAAGTTATGTGCGGTTTATAGTAATAACAAAGAAGACCTTCTGTTTTGTAAAAATATTACTACGGCTTTTTCAAGATTCTTGATACTTTCATATCAGAAATTAATTTGAATGTGCCTAAATGCACTAGTGTGTGTGTGTGTGTGTACTGATAGAGTTCGCTCTATGTCTGGCTGCTATTGAAAATTACAAGTGCTTATTCGAACCAAATCAAAATACTTCATTTGAAATCAAAGAAAAATATCATCTCAGCGTGATCTTTATCGAGATATAAAAACCATATTTGATTGAAGCATTTAACACAAAACTCTAAATATAATTTTATATAAAGAAATTATTAATTTTTATATTTGGAAGGAGAGTTGTAACTTCTAATGCCAAATATGTATGTATGTTGTAAACCTGTAAACTTTTTAAAAAATAAATAAATACTTGCTAATTTGTACAATGATTCTTGTATGTTGTCATGTGTAAACTATGCTAATGTGATTCTTTCATTACTGTTTTGCATGGCAAGATATCAAAGTTTTTTTGAGATTCAAATGTTAGGCAGAAATAGTACCATATATCTCGATTTTAGATAACCGTATGTATGTATGTATGTATAAATCTATAATTTAATATACCTATATAATTAGACCGATTTCAAATGATGACAGCTGAATAATATTGCTAGCATATATCTTCAATTTTAATTTTTGTTAATTACGTTAATAAATTGAGCAATAATGGCACCGATAATAACACCTGCTGAACACAATTACCTTATTTCTACAATAACATAATTATGTATACCAGTTTCGTATGTGCATATTGCGTAACATAGTAACTGTACGTTTCAAATGACCATCTGAATAATTTACCTTGGTCTACTGTTTTATGTAAAGCCCAATAAATAACCATCTCATAATATATATATATATATATATATATATATATATATATATATATATATATTGCAGATTTTAATTTAAAATTAGCCCAAATTGTCCTTTTTCTAAATTCAAATAAGTTCACTAACAGTATGTCAGGTCAAGAATCGCGCTTGTATTTCCCACTAAACACACAAATAAACCTACAATTCACTGTTTTGTAATAAAAGCGTCCAAGGCAGTGCTAAATGTATCTAAATATGGTATGTTAAAATAAATTACCAACAAACAGCTTAAAGGACCTTTTATTGTTTTTTGCAAGGTCCTTGTAATGTTTTGTTACATTTGCATATTTTCTAGTGTAAAACAATATAACACATTATTATAAAAAAAAGTTTTTATCCGCCAATCGGACGGACTGGGACCACTATATAATATAGAATATAAATTTAAAACAAAACTTTCGAATACGCCCACACCCATGTATGTGGCATAATGGCATGTGCGTATTGGTAAAAATAAAAATGAGACCCAGACTTTCACATCGAAACCGCCACACGGTTAAGATAATATTGTTTTCTATATTTGGATAAATGATCTCATCTAGATCATTGCGTATCATTGGAAATTGATCGACACTTCCGTCTTCTATTTATGCTAAATTAGACAGTTTAGAAACTTCAAAACTCCTACACTGTCAATTGAAATTTCAGCTACAATTAGTTTTCTTTTACCTACAAAACTTCCAATGGTTGACTATCCTGAAGCATCGGCTAAACATTTTTATTAATAAATGGAGTCTATTTGCATTGATAATTATGTAATTGTAGAATATATGTAAAGCGATAATAGGATATGGGCAAGTGTCGCTTGCCCTTGTAACAATTGTCAGACGTAAAACACCTGATGCGGGTGGAAGCTTTGACAGGAGATTTCGTAATGTTAGACATGCTAAATGATCGCAGAGAACACTATACTCGTCTCATAGACGCGCACGACTGCCATTCATGCGACCAGTTGGTTTACAGCTCGTTAGAAGCTTTGTACAAATATGATTTTAACACTTGAGATTTAAGTATGAATACAATGATTTTTTAAATAAATATTCTACTCCCAGATTTATTATTAAAATATATTTTTATATAGCCATTGGTAGCAGATAGCAGCCTCCTACTAGTAGCATAATATTTTTAAAATTCTTTGAATAACATTTCTCATCTCATGTTTTTATTATTGTTATTCAGAGTAAAGGGAATGGGTTATGATTTGCCATTAACTCTATACTTGAACTCTGCCAATAAATAACAGTTATCATCAAAAATCTAATAATTGCAATATTCTTATCGATATAAATTATCTGGTTGATGTCTAAACATAACTCTTTCGTGTGAACGTGATTTGCTTTGTACACTTGAGGAGATCTTGCATAACTTGACAGTGACCGGAGCGTGCGGGACCGTAGAGAGACTGTGGTCGTGACCTGCAGACCTAATGATGGTCCTGTCTGACAAATTAACACGTTTTATTAGGTTAACAAAAGCAATCTAGGTTGGATACTGGTAAACAATAGAAACTAGAGTGGGTGTCGCAATGTCCTGACAGACTTCAAATAAGCAAATGTACATGTTGCATGATGTAGTTCTTTTTTATCTAATAATTAATCTGGGGTCATAAAAGGGGGCTCTAAACAAATTCCCTATTGTCCACAGGAGACCTTCTGCATTCATTGCCACCTTTATTATAAACTATATAACATTATTAAGATTAAAAATAAAATCGATAAAATATTTGTAAATTTGTCGCCAAACCTGTACATTAAGGGTCATGGGAGACTATAATATTGACCTTAAAAGAACAGACGTACACTCGCCTTGACATGGCACCACACGAAAATTATTTTTACTATTGCACAAATTAACAATATTTTTTACATCAATTACAACCGCTGTTGCTCAATCGATAATAATAAAATAAGTATTAATATTGGGATAATAAATAATAAGCGCATAAAATATTTTATAGTTCGAATTTAGGCCTACTAAAATTAATGATATAGGTAGTTCCTTTGATGCGATATTTAAATGCCAAAAAAATATTACACGGCGATCAACTTGTTTTGATTTTTTTATTATTAATGGTTGAACGCGCACGATGGTTTTTTTAATTATTTGTTTATTGGTGCTTTAGTAGTAACAACCACAACAATATAATTTTATTAATAATTATCAAGTGTCACTTACATAAAAAAACAATCTAAACAATATTTAAAATTACATCCGTTTAGTTTAGATATAGATATAGAAAAAATAAAATAAATTGACCTAAAAATGATGGTCCTATATTGAAATATATAAATTAGAAATTTATGATTAAAATTGCCTCAACTCACTGTATTGCGGCTAATGTCTATAACACAATAGACTACTTTTATAACTTTAATAACAAAATACATTTTACGCTGTTATTTTAAAATGATTTCGTTATCTAGTCACAGATAAAATTAATGCAGATCGATATGAATGATCCTGTATAATATAAATATGTATCAATTATGTCTGAAAAAATATGAAAGAAAGTTATATAACTTAAATGTTATGCAAAAAACGTATTAATTAAGTTTAATTATTATTAAGCTAAAACATATTTTCCCTGTAAGAACTGAATCTTATGCACTTATAAGGATATAAAATAGTAGGGCCTGTTATTTTACCCAATTGGTTGAATGGGGTACGTTATTTAGAATTTTTTTACAAAATCAGTTGGGAGGTTCAATGTGGTTTATGTACGATGGTTCGCCCCTCACCAAACAAGTGATGTGTAAAAATATTTAAATCAAGAATTCAATCGACGGGTAATTGGAAAAAGTAGCCCTCGACCCATTGGATTTTTCCGGTTGGGGAACTCTGAAAGCAAAGGTGTACCAGTGACCTATCCGCATAATTGACCGTCTTCACCAAAGAATTATTAGTTCTGCAGAAGAAATAAAGAACAATGTTGATCTTGGTGGAGTGCGATGCAATTTTCTTCAAAGAATAAATTTGTGCCTCGCAAATATCGGAAAACAAGTGTAACAATGGTGAATTGTGATTGACTCTGTTTTTCTGTTGTAAAAATTTAAACAATTTAATGTAACGACCGCTTAGACACAATTGATTATCTTGAAATAAGCTGTTTATCACATAGATTTAACTCTTAAATGAAGTGCTGCAAATTTTTCAAATTATCTTTAAATTTTCTTTTAAACGTTTTTATTTTACCCTTAAATTTCGATTTAATTAATAGATGTTTTTTTTAATTAGCAATTTTATTAAAATAAAATATTTTACATATATATTTTTTTGTTTTATAATAATGGAATTGCTGCAGAAATCTGATTTAATTGTTTAGTAAAAACGCGAGAATAACCCGATCACTACTAAATATATATATATATATATATATATAAAAATAGTGAAAATAAGTAAAATTATTAAACGAAGACTCTTAAGACGATAAATAACAAAGTTATGATTAAGAAAACCTTCAAATGAAGATCAATTTCAGAATGGAATAGCTTCCAACAGGGGTTTCGTAGGACATATGTTTATTAAACTTTTTTTCTTAAATTTATTGTACTTGAAAATAAGATGCTGAATATCCTTTAGCTAGTGGTAAGTCTTATACTTTTTCTATGTGGTAAGTGTAGGAAACACATATGTCTATGCAGCTGCTGCATTCTTCTAACCAAGAATTAGGAGACTTTTAAGTTATTGAAAGTAGCCAGTAACCTTTTAAAAGTCGCAACATAAATGTCTGCTTATTTACGTAATGCTATATTAATTTAAATAAATAATAATAAAATATACCAGTAATGGGATTCTGTGATTTTTGTAAGAATAGGGAGAGGAGGAAAGAGAGAGAGGCAATGACTTAAACTATGTATTAGTCTAAGAAGTATAGTACCTTCAGGATTTATAAAAAAGAATCCTAAATAATCATAAGAAAAGAGAAACGTACTCAAAAACAACGAGATACAATTTTCCACCTCTAAAAAATTAACACATATTGAAGGTGATAATTTTGTACGCAAATTTCGAGGAATTTTTTTCATTAGTTATAGATTTCATTACATACTATTAAAAAATAAACGCGAATATTGAACGCGAAGAAATAGGTATTATTTATTATTTAAATTAGGAAAATGAGATAATCACTTTCAATTTTGGGGGCTAATGAACTAGATTGCAGAGTATGCAAATAATTTGTGAAAAAAAAATTAAGACTTAAAAAACGAGAATTAAAGAAAAAACAATAATAATACCCTTAATAAAATTTTGAATGTAACTGGGTCTCATGAAGTCTATTACGCACGGTTTGTATGAATATTCGTCTTCTAGTTGCTTCAAAATGCATGTTTTTAGCTGTGTAGCTGTCCTCTGTTGCAAGGACAATCGTACAATTTACGGTCCTCTCGGGACGTAGTTATTCTCTGGTGTGGTATGCGCGGTTTTCCTCTTGTTTCAAGCAGGTGGAATATATATCTCTGTGAACGACCTTCTTGCAATATTACAACTTCCCTAGTCATTTCAATTTCATCAAGATGCCTTCTTTGCCCAATAGATCTTCCAAGAATATCGTTATTCATGATTATTTGTTTATTATCTATACAAAGTAAGTAAAACTAATTGAATACACATCCATCCACAATGATGTGAACATAACCCAGATCTATCACGGTTAGATCGGAAGTCCGTTATATCGAAGTCCGTTAAATCGTGCGTTAACTAATGAATGAAACTGCATGATTTTTGATATCTAATGATAAATAAAAATGCAAATATGCAAAGTCGGTAGAGCCCTGTAAATGTTATGATGGCAATTGCCACTGACAGCGTCAAAAGGGTAGTAGGTGTTCTAGTCAACTGGTGCAAAAGTATTATAAGATATTATAAAATGCCTAAAATGCAACTCATACCAGTAATTATAAAAAATCGTAATGGTTAAAGTTTTCTGTAGGGACTTAAACTACAGTAGATTTTAACTACACGTTTGTATGTTGATAATAAAGAACAGCTATTTTACTATGTACAAATTGAGACCCTCATTAAGAAAAGAATGATCTTCTAACAAACACCAGAGCTCAGACTGCAAGAACCAAGAATTAAACTTATCCCTTAACGTAACACCTGTAATAATATAAATTATTTATTTAGATACATAGATAAAAAAAGGCTTAATAAAAAGAATTATAGATGTAATTGTAGAAGGAGACATTTTCAATATTTTAATACGATTGGGACTAGCTACATTGTTTTCCATTAACTGAAATTTATCAAGTAATCAGAGAACATCGAATACTGTGAAAGGTCAAAACTAGAAAAAAATAAAACTACCAAAAATAAAATAAATCTTATTATTGATGTACATTACATACCTCATGACTTTCAAATATTAGTAAGAATTTTAGTAAAAATTTTAATTATTAAAAATAGAAAAATAATATTTCGACACTTAATATTGTACATATAATTATAATATCAACATTAGCCTGCATTTTTACAGTACAAATCATAAATCAGGTTTTTGTTTACAAATGACCACCGAAATAAAAATAAATAAAAGATTTGTTCAGGAACACATACACAGGCAGTAAAATATCTATATTACATATATACAAATGAAACCTAACAAAAACACTAATATTATTTTATAGCACCAGATCCATGGAGTTCTATGAAAGATTCCAAAGCTTGTGGGACATGTCCGTTGTAAGGTATTTTGTAGCTCTTTATTGCACTTGCTGCCAAGCATTTAAGGCTAATTTTGACTTGTGTTTTCAAAATAATTTCAGCTACACCTACAAACCAAGAAATAATAAATAGATTTAGTTATTTAACGACATATTATTTATTCTAATCAAACACTATGATATTAATAGGTTTTATTTCAAAAGCAGCAAAAAATTATGTTAAAATTGAACTACAATATTTATAATAAAAATCAATCAAAAAAAAATCAGAAAAAATATGCCTAAATTGCGTCCTTCAAACATAGTACAAAAACTTACTATTTTTACAATAATGAACGTCTTCCGAATCTGAATACTAAAATGTTTACTTTTCACGAGAAAAAGAATAACTTACTACCTGTTGCTGATGAATCCAGAGGGGTTTCTCCTCTGTTGTTTACGCAATCTATATGGGCCCCAGCTTCTGTCAAATCTAGGATGATAGAGTGAAGAGTTGAAAAATCCGAAATTGGTTTATGGTAATTAACTATCATATGAAGAGGAGTATTCCGTTCTACATCCATGGCGTTCACATTTGCTCCACATTGAATAAGAAGCTTCGTTGTTTCAGAACAAGGAAATCTGCATCAAAAAAGTGTATATAATATAAAGTAATTAATAGATAATTAATCAGTTTATTAACAGGAAAACTTACTTGCATATGTCATTTGTATGGAAGTCATCAACTGGAGTTTCTGCGTTGCAGGCAAGATGCAAGAGAGTCTGACCATCCCTAAGAGTCAGATTAAGCTGATTTACCACAAACACCATTCTATTTATATTAAACCTTTCTTCCTCATTACAACTTTTTAGCAACTTTGTTAATATTGTCAAAAGGTACAGTGTTGTTGTTAAGTTGCTATCTAATTCTTCCTAAAATAAAATGGACTGTACTATGTTAAATACTAAAATACAATTAAGAATTTACCATTAAAGTGTCAGGGTCGTCTTTAGGGCCAGGCCTCTCAATTTTGTCTTTTGTTCTCTCTAATTCTAATATAGCTGCTGATAAAACCTGAGTAACGCTTTGATGAGATACTTCTACACCAACATGAAGCATTTGTGAAAACACTTGAGCAAATCTCAGAAGATCCTTTACAATAGAAATACAATTCATTTGACGTAACCTAAGCGCATGTAACCACAATTCTATACACCTATCAAATCTAGCGTTATCTGCAAAAACAGCTCCTCGAAATATCACAGGGTGCGGAAGTTCTGGATTCCTCTTCCCAAGAATCCTTTCTCGTATTGTCAAAGCTTCCATGTGTATCGCATTTGCATTATTTTTAATAGCTTCTAATTCTGTTATTGTTTCAGTCTCTATCCAATTTTCATAAGCTGATATTGGAGGGATTAATTTTTTTTTAATTACGTTATCTGGGTCGGCATACCTTAATTTCATAGTTCTGTGGAGATAGTAATAAGCTTTTTCTAAATTATAATTATCTTTATCATTAGCATAGGAAGCACCTAGAAGCTCCAGAGCCTCAATTTTCTGTTCCTTGGATATTTCATCCCGTTTTAGAAGATATTCAACTAACTCGGACCTAGTTCTTTCAGCTGCAGCTTTAATTGGAGTCATACCAGTTTCATTAACTGTAAATTCAGCCCCGTATTTTAACAGCTCTCTTACTATAGACGTGTGCCCACATTCCGCAGCAAAATGTAAAGCTGTGGCTCCACACATAGCCTTCTCGTTGGGGTTTGCTCCATTTTCAAGTAAGAAAACAACCTATAAAACGAATATATAAATATGTAAAAGCTTTAAGGTAATTCAAAATACGTACAACATCGTAATGGCCTTTGTATGCAGCTATCATTAAACAGGTGTTATTATATTTGTTTGGTATGTGAATGTTGGCATTGTGATCCGTTAGATATTTAACGATGTCTAGTCTGCCGTCGAAACAAGCTGCTCTCAAAGGTGTTGAATTTGTCCGTGTTGGATGATTTACGTCAGCTCCCGCCTTTACTAGTAACTTTACTACGTTCAAATGGCCAGCTCCCGCGGCACACCATAAGGCGCTAGCTCCTTCAATAACGTATCCATCGAATTTAACTGTTCCTTCAGTCTCGAGGTCTGGTTGGAACTGCCCAATTATCATCTTAATGACTTTTTCGTGGCCCCATCTCGCCGCGATGATAAGTGGTGTGCATTTTTGACCATCATCCTCAAGGACAAGCTGGAACACAGAAACATTAAGTTTAAAAATAACCCATGAAGTAAAAATAAAAGTTTAAATACTGGATTTTCCTAAGTTTTGTGGGCGTTTCTAAAAATAACGAACTAGACAATGAACCAGAAAGGTCGAAATTTCCTCGTAAACTTAAAAATAACAGAATAGGAAGTAAGTTTTTGCTTTAATTCTCTATTCCTTAAGTATATCTATTTATATAAAACAATAAGAGGTGTATTTGTTTAATAATTGTGCTATCTTTGGTTGATTTGAAGATAACCTTAAGATGTATTTTTAGAAGTCACATTGAGCATTTTAGGATTCAATCTATTATGATTAGGAAATAAAGGTATTTTTAGTATTTACATTTTCAATAAAACAATAGATTGGCTGTTATAAAGTGAGACGTAATAATGACTCTGTTTACAGTATTTACTATATCTCTAAGTCTAAAAAAGATCAGTAAATAAAAATGCTTGTCGCTTACAAATCAAAAAGTTAATATCTTCATCTAGGTATATTTAAGTTTAATTACAGGCTTACGCGCATAAAATAAATGCGTTCTTCTTTGCTGTCCTACATACTTGAAGACATGTTTTGGCTAAATTGAGTATTTAATGAATGTGATGCTATTTTTTCTACCTTGATCTTTTCTTGGAACCTTTGATGTGATTGAGAAAATTACTCATATTTCTGGACAAAACGCAAGTTAAAATATTTCCTTCTAGCTTTTACTGTGCTTATTAATAACTTATTAAGAGAATAATCCTGCTTTTGAAGATTGTTTCCTTGTTTTTTAACTGTATTCAAAATATAATTTAAACAAATTTCATTACTACCTTTTCTTCATGAGAAACAATAAAACAGCTAAAAACAATGAGTTTATTGTCTTACACATGCCCCCAGAAACAAACAAAATTGTCTTTTGGATGTTGGCCAAAAAAGTGTAAAATGATTAGTAGTGAGTTTGGTAGAAAATGCTGTTTTATAGAAACTATGATTAATTTGTTAAATTATAAAATCAAGTAGATATAAATTCTGTCATCAATAAATATCCAAATTTAGCCCAAAAATTCCAAGAGCATTACAAGACATTTTTCTTTGTCAGGTTGTCGATAAACACACTGAGAAAAAGAAATAACCTCTCCGGTATACTTTAAAATAAGAAATTTAACACCACCTGACATTCAAAGCAGCAGATTTAAAAATAATGCATGCACATAATTAGTATCAAATGATCCAATTTAAATTAAGAAAGATAGTTTGCCAATAGCATAGGAGAACACCTATTGGCATTGGATTTTACATTTGAAACAAAGACATGATTGCATGTAAAACGCAAAACACGATGGAAAATAAGTTACCTCATTCAGTAAGACGTTTGCCTGGTCTTTAGGCAATTCATTTAACAAGGAGAACAAGGTAATGGAAATCCCGTCCTTAGCAGCTAAATAAACACGATATTTCACAAGTTCGAGATTATCGTTCATATTTGACTGTCACACATTCCCACTTGAACTGTCACTGATTTCCACCAGGCCGAATGTTCCTGAAAAATTTGACGTAAAAACGGGAATGACCCACGCTCTGAAGCAAATCAGCTGATTGTGCAAAATGCGATCTACACCGGCCCTGCAATATGCAAAATATTTTACCCCCACTTGTTTGCATTTTCAACGCGTTTATCTGTGTCGTTTCTCTATCACTAAATTATCTGTTGTCCTTATCAGTGCTGTAAAATATCACTTGAGATTCGTAAAGGAGTGACAGTTTTGATAAAAATTGCGCGCAAAACGAAGTATGTATGTGCAAATAGATTGTATTAAAAATTGTATGTGTTTATATTACGTGTAGATATCAGCAGATTACTGTAGCATTGCAATAAGTAGGAGATATTTATAAATAAAGATGCAATAAAATTATATATTGCGCGATTGTTTATTCAGCCATTGCTACTTTCACAGGTTTGTTAGGCTACAGATTGTAGATCAGACACCCAAGTCCAATGTGTAGCCTATTTGTACAAAACAGCTTATACGAGGGTTGTCTGAAAAGTTTCCGACCTCAACATGAAGATGGCAGCACATGTCAACAAAACTTGATGTATGTATTTGCGCATGCGTTGGTAACTACTCACAGAAATTTCGGCCATTTTGAACACATGGTAATTGTTTGACAGT
>JAUIMW010001851.1:0-11637 GCA_033557785.1 Enochrus cinctus
GATTTTTTCTAGTTTTAATTCTTTCAATGCCTTTTTCTTTATATATTTATTTTTCTATATTTTCCTTGTATACATCGCTATTATGTTATATGCGTTTTGACTTAGATCAGTTGCGGAACTCCTATCAACGTTCCAGAGAACCCTAGGGTTCCACGGAATAAAGGTTGAAGACCCCTGTAATAGACCAACCACTTTAATTGATGATAAAGTTATCGCTCAAATAAGAGTATTTGGTAATTAATGACCATTTCTCACAATATTCCAAAATTTTTTAAAATTCTTTCAACATGGCACTGTGTGACTTTTACCCAATTTCTCAACTATATTTCTGCTTCACAGTCGTTGCTTTGAGTAAATTGATGCTATAGAAGAAATTTTGCTTTGAAATTCAAACAAAAAAAATGAGCATGTTTTTAGGGCTGGAGGGGTTTTACTCTTCTGTTCTCATTACTTTCTGATCACAGTATTAAATTCTTAAATCAATAAGCTGGGTATGATTTAATATATTAGAATATTTAATATCATAACTTTGGCCCAAAGGTCATGGTGATTTGTGAGAGGAAGAGATAGATATACAAGTGGAGTAAACTTGCATCAAGTTGGTGAACCTCTATAAATATATTTAGAAGGCAAAATAGGAAAAATTGAAAAAAGGTGAGAGAGATTAGTATGAGAATTGAGAATGTAATGAGAGTGTAATACGTCGTTAGAAACGTCATCATGAATAGAAAAGAATTTTAAAGAGGTTCAAATATGAATGTGTGTAAGACAATATTTAGACAAGTATTAAAATTTGGCAACATGAAATGGACACACCGGCAAAGAGAGAAGCAAGATGTAGGTGGCAGAAATGAAGTACCTATGCTAAGGGTTAACTACTAAATAAGTGGAACATACACAAGTAATAGCTAGCAATGGTAATATATCATAATAGTTTTTTCAGTGTGATGTTATGTTCACTAATTATTCAAGGAAATTTTTATTTTAGAAATATTCCACTATTCAAATTTACACTAGGAATGAGTAATGTTAAGGATTTTTGATATCCATTTTACAAAAATACAAATGCAACATGTCCACTTACTTTATTATTATTATCAATGAATATGTACAATTAACAAACTACTACATTTTCAATTGATACAATTACTTTAACGTTTTAGGATCTTTTAAGAGTGAAAAATCATGACGTACAAATGTCAATCCTCCGTGAGCTTGAGGCTTGCTTTTAGGTATTAATTCCCAATTATGTTGTACTGCATGTTTCTTTAAAGCGGCTATTCCAGAAAAACCTGCAGAAGCAAAGAATCCTGCTACGTTGCTCTTCCTCCATGCACCAAAAATACTTCCTGCAACGCAGGCACCAGCAACCCAGTTGATTTTATCATCTTTATGCCTTATATTTGCCAGCATATTAGTTGTTACTACAAAAGCTGTGCTTATTCCCAATATAGGGAATGTTATGTAGGCATATCTTCCTAACGTAGCTATATAACCTTTTGGTCGAGAGTACAATAAAACATCAGCGGTTGAAATAAATAATCCAGAAAGTGTTGCTGGTTTCAGAACTATCCATAATTTCTTTAGAAGATCTTCGCCGTCAGGGCTGTCGAAATAATTATAAGGTTTTACTTTTGCTTCTTCAGACATTTTAACACATTTATAGTCCTGACAGTTAAAAATTATGTAAACTTTTGACAGATGGTTCTCAGTACCGAAAAATATTCATAGATGGCGCGTAATTACGGACCTAAAAAAGCGTTGGTGGCAAACTGACGGCCCGTGGTGCAATTGTTGCATGTAAAAGATCTCAGTTCAATCGTTCAATTAGTGTAAATAAATGAGAAATGCATCTAATATAACAAGAATTTCTTGGTATTTTTCGGTCCCCCACATAATTTACATTTACAAATTTTTAAAAGAAACTTTATACAATATTATAATTGCATTTTTAAGCAAAAATTAATACTAATCTGTCGTTTTAACAAACTTCGATATAACGAAAAGGGGAACTCAATAAAAATAAATATAGGTATGTTATGCGACTAATGAACTTCCGTTTCGTTGATTAATTGAACGGTAACCGACGACTTTATCGAAAACAAATTCAAAGAATGAAAATTTATCGAAAACGAGTTTATCAAAAACAAGTTTATCGAAAAAAAATTTATAGAAAACGAGTTTATCGAATAATCAATTAATCGAATGACGAATTTATCGAAAAACTATTATTTTGTACATATTTGAACGGTATACCGAGCTTGTCACCAAGTCATATACCGCGACCGTATGACAATAATATTTTTACTATTTTTTTTTATTCTTCCTAGTTGTTATATTGGAAGAATCGAAAATTATAAAAAAAATACCAGACAATTTTGAAGGCTTTATTTCAAAGTTTGATTTTGTTTTGCAAAATTTTCCAAAAATATTTCACAATAATTCAAAAGAACGTAATTGAACCTCGGTTGACTGCTCTGATTAAAAGGTTTACAAATGCAAAACTCATATAAATGTGTAATAAAATTTTTACAATAAATGCCAATTAGATAATACAGAAATTAATTTATACAGATGAAACAGTACAAATGCGGTATATTTAATTAAGATTTATTTAACCTCCATAAGATTACACAAAAAAGTTCACTCGGAAGAAAAAGCATATGAAGTAAATTTTTGGAAGAACAAAAATAATAATAAAAATAATATTGTCATCACCGCTGTCCCCCACAATCGTCAGGACGGTCGCGACCTATGACTTGACGATAAGCTCGGTATGCCGTTCAAATATGTACAAAATAATATTTTTCGATGAATTCGTCATTCGTTAAATTGTTCATTCGATAAATTTGTTTTATAAACTTGCTTTCGGTAAATTCGTTTTCTATAAATTTGATTTCGATAAACTTGCCGTGAATCATCGTCTATGTAGCGTCCCGAATATACGTTTATTTTTCATTTCACTGATTTTACGGCGTCCAGCGTGTATATATTTTTTTCAGTTTCCCGATTATCCGGAGTCCAGCAGCATTGCCAGATTTCTCTGTCTTATTTCACATATGTTTATACAGTGCTCAACAATTGCCAAGGATCATAAGTATTTTTTAAAAGTTCTCAAATTCCCTCGTTTTAATTTCCTTCTTTTTTTTGTAGAAAGTTCATTAACTATTTTTACAGAATAGGAACCATCACAGTCTGCCAAAAATGTTATTTAAACAAGTAAAATATCATTAAATTTAATGTAACAAAAGATCACTATAGAATAAGTAATTGATATTAATTCAAAAATTACATTAAGTAGCACAAATGAGGCTTATAACTCTATCAGGCATACTCTGGATCAAAGATTTGAGATAAACTTGTTATTCAAGCATATTGATAATGTGCTCCAAGATATTGTGAGGACGTGCATTGTCATCAATGCACCCGCAAATGGTTCAATAATCATGTCTCTATATCTGAGTGGTCATTGTCGTATTGATTAATATTAACAAGTCTGTGCGGCCATTAAAACAAATTCCACCCCAAACACTGATACAATCTCTACCAAAAGCTGTTATCAGAGCCCTGAATTGTTCATTTAAGCTCTAGATTCATTCCCTCCAAACCTAGGATATGTCCGTCACAGTGACTCAAGACGGCACCTGGACTCATCCGTGAATAAACAATTTCTCCATTTGTTGATGGTCCATTTGCGGGGTTCCTCGGTTCATTACCGTCTCAATACTCTATGATCCCTAGTTAGCTGTGGATGTAGTGCAGTGTCTTGCCCTTATGTAACCATCTTCTAATAGTTTCGTTTGAAATTATTGTGCCTGGCATTACACAATACCCTATTGTAGTCAACAGTCCTCAGCTTGAGTTGTCCTATTTTGTCCCCCCTTCACCATGCTCATATGAGGCTGCACCATTTATCACATAACGATCCCACGTGTGACTTATTACACTATGTGTGAAATTCAAATGTCGAGCATTCTGAACATCTTCAAGGCATATTTTGCAATGACAAGTAAGACATCAACTACCTTTTAAAATAACTGAATCAAAACTAAGGCAATAAAGAAACATAATATCTAAGTTTGATTTTTAATTTTTAGCTAAGGGTGAGAAAAACAAGCAAAAAGGACGTACACAAAAATGTTGTTGATGTGCTTTATTTCAGAATGTTTGATATATATATATTTCTCCCCCTTCCGTTTTTTTTTCTTGGAATGTAGTTCCTTACTATGTTAGTTGTTACACTATTTCTTGCCCCTAATATGAACAACCATATCTTCTTTTTTTCCATCTATTCTCAGAAAGTGACTAGAATGATTTATCAGATCATATAATAAAACTACTTTTTACTAATATAGTTTAATTTTAATAAATAAACATTAAATAAAATCTAGATGTATCAAAAACATTCACTGTAGAATTTCAAAGTGAATGATTACAAATTGAATTTTGTAATCCCCACTTCTTACAAACAAACTTAACAAAAATTTGACTAGATTGACTCTAAAACAAATTCAACAGAGCATTCAAACTTGGTACACATGCATGATAAATGTGTAGATGTTAATTATTAACAGGCAACTTGCCTAAGTTACATGGTAAAAAATTTATGAACTAGCACAATGTTGTTCCACATAACTTTATATATGATCTATTAATAAGAATTTGTTAATAGTTATGATTCTACGGTATCACTTTATCCTATGTTTTTCTTTGAATCACAATAAGGAATATTGGCAATTGTAATTTGTTAAATCGCTAAAAATACTGCATTTTTAGGGAGTGGAAATGGTTACATTGTAACAGTTAGTTTTTAAAGCCTTTAATTGGATTTAAATTTACTTCAATTTATTTCCTTTAAGGTATATTATTCTTCTGATTCTGATGAATGTACATGATTTGGTTTGTTATCTTCTTCGTTGATTTCCACATGGTCTTCTTCAATATCTTCTAGTTCAACATTAACATCTTGCTCCTCGTCAGTTTGTTCTCCCTATTCAAAAAAAAAAGAATTATATTATTACAGACAATTAAAACAAAAGTTATCTAAAGCATACCTCGGATATATCGTTTTCAGCTGCAGTAGCACTGCTAGCAGTCGTATATTTCGATTCTTCAATATTATCTTCTTCATTCTCATCTCCATTAAGGCCAGCATGATCAATTCCATCAGTTCTGATATCTTCTGATTTTTCTATAAAATATAAGTTAATAAAGCAATAAATAACATGTTAACTTTTTTACCATCTTGTTGAATATCACTTATAAGAGACAAAGTCATTTTTCCTGCTAAAACAACTGGTGTGTCGTTAGCTCCATTATTGCGTTGAGTTTCGGTAGCCGATTCGGACACTAACAATCTTGATTGAGCGGGAAGAGCACCTTCTAAAAATATTTCCTAAAAAATCCTCAAAAATTGTTAGAGGAACAACACAAAAAACTACAAATTACTAAATATCTACTTGTTTATGTTTTTAATTTACACACCTGAGGATGTTCAGTTGACACAGGGATGGGTGAACTCATGGCAGATGCTGTTGATCTACTCCATTTTTGTCCATCTTCACAGCTAGCAGTCATTTCCATTCCTAGAACTTTTACAGATGTTTGTTCATCTTCTTGTGGTGCTTTAACAGCACTTCCATTTGATATATTTCCATTTGCTACTCTTGTTGCAGGTTCAGTCTAATATGTAAATTAAATGTTACTAAATTTATATGTAGAAAAACATTTGATAACGACGAGATTGTAAAACAAAAGCTTTATTTATATATTGAAAAAATGAATTAGACAGTTGTTTTACAATATAAAATAATATCTAACTAAGAGTGTAATAGCAAAAAGCTAAAAATTTCTAATCTAGTAATATGCAAAATAAATTAAAAATTCAAATTAAAACACAGTATTATCAAAAAGGCGCCTTGAAAATGGGGATGTGGCACTATGCAATAGCTAGTGTGTTAGGTATATGCCAACATTAAGATAAAATAATTCACATCATTTTCTTTGTTTAAACACTGTTGATACCTGATTGGAAACCTGATTAGCTCTTCTTCTCGCTTCAATCTCTTCATCCACCTCGTCCAATAAAGCAGACATGGCGTTTACAACTGAAGAGAAACAAGATAACGGCTATATACACAAATGATAATAGTGTACACTGTAAATATGTGTTTTAATAAATATTGCTCTTGTATGATTTATAAAAGACAAAAATTGTTTTGTACATATTTTATGTAACCCTTTATAATTCATTATTTTTCTTGTCCTATTATCAAATTAATTGTGAAACAATTTTTTTAAATCTAATTACAATAAATATATGTATGTGTATTATACACAATTACACAAAATGTAAAATAAATATCATGCTTGCAACATTTAAATAGTAAAGTTTCAACTAGTAATGCGTATACACAGAGACCTGAAATATGTCAAATGTATGAAGTGAAATAGCAATATGACATTCAAATATTCCGCAGGATGTACGAAGCTGTTCATGCAAAGCTGAGCCAAGCTGCTAGTGCGGACAGGAGGGATAAAAAGCGCACCTGAGAGCCCAACGGGACACGATTCATCTGTTCGACAATTCTTTCCATCGCTAATTCAGTTTCACGAAGTCTTCTTCTAAGATGATCCAGTTCTGTATCTCCTGTAGACATATTACCTCAAGGTGCGCATGAAATATTAAAATTAAGTGAATGAAATAGAGAAGATGATTAAGATGCACCTCCCTCCTGCTACAGCACTATTCAGTGACTATGATAGGCGCAACTTAAACACATCTCAATAGAAGGAATAGCAAAACAATATTCACTTCTAAATATTTCTCTTTAGGTTAAAGATAATTAAGGTAAACAATCGCTTGATCATTTTCATTTCAACAAGTGTAGGGATGCCACTATCGCTATAATGATATCAGCGGTCACATGAACCAATAAGTTTAAAAACTTAAACATGCAACCACAAACTCTATTTTGAAATACTTAGCTCTTAAAATAAAAACGTTTCAGAAACTTTCAACTGCAATAAAAATATTTTTATAAAAGAAATATAAAAATTTGTACATTTTCAATCTGCAAAAAAATCAAAAATGATAGCTGGCTAATAGCTGCCAAATTTATAAAAATACAGAGAAAAATATACATACCAAATATTTTAACACAGCGTTTATAGGCATATTTTCAAGTTTATAATTAATATGACCGCAAACGGAATGAATATAAATGTATCTGGAGACTAAAAAATGTATTTAAATAAAAATGATGATAATAATAAAACTAAAACTATGCCTGATTTATAATTTAAAAATATTTTGAAAAAATTACAGCATATAATAATAAACTTCTTGTTAAAATGTGTTTTGTTTTGCCAACAAAAGAAAACATGATCTACAAGTTTTTACGCTTTGTAAAAAACTTTTTTTTTAATTTTATGTCAGGTTGAGTCAAAATATAATGGAAAGATAGATTTGGTAGGATTAAATATGTATGTGGTAGACCCTCCTCACATCTCAATTAAGAGTTAACTGAAAATGTATATAATATTGAATATGGAAATAACTGATAAATTCATACAATTTTTAAGTGATTAAAAGATCAAAAAATTAATAATTATACATGTATAAAATAAAATTGTTAAAAGTATACATGAATATAATAAATATAACATAATAAAACAAGTGTAACAATAATAAAAAATAATGCATTTAATTAACTTCTACTGCTAATGCAAGATTCTATTAAGTCAATTCATATTTAAAAACATGCAATTTGGTAAAATTTCCTTACTACAATATACATAAAAACAAACACTAATAGTAATGATGAATTGAAAAAATGGTACAATAGTACATACTTTGCTACCTTGACCGAATTAAAAATAAGAACCATGCACCAAATGAATAAAAAAACCTTTTTTAAGAATTTAACAAGAGTAGTTTCTATAAAAACGAATTAAGATTATATACTTATAGAATTAATTTAAATGACAGATATAGTTATGAATATTCGATAATGCTCTCAGTGTGCAATATTAACAATTAAATAAATGAAAAATAGATGAAATTAATGCTATACAACCACAAATTAACTTACTTGCATCACGCTCTTTCCATCCTATATGCAAGCAGCAAAGAGTTAAGCATATTTATTAGCAGACTTTTATACATTCCCCAAATAATTTCGGTGGTACTCACCTAATTTAGAAGATGTTTTATTAGGTGCCCTGGGGGGTATGTAAGTTTGATCTAGGTTTTCAAAAACTTCCTTCCTAAAGTGTCTGTCTGGTGCTACTGGTGGGTAAAGTGTACCGCCAACTCCATCGGGTTGTTTTTTGAATACTAACTAAAATTGAATGTATTGTATACATCAAGAAGAAATTGAGAGAATATTTATTTACCTTCATTAATGTGTATGTGAAAAATATAACTATGCCTACTGTGTATATCGGCATAATAACACTCATACTACTTCCTTTGTGAGATGGAGGTACCACATGCCCAGCTCCACCCATTGGAGGTCTCATACCTGGTATAGGTCCTGGCTGTAAAGAAAGAAGCAATTAGAATGATATTATTTAATTAAACTATGCATACCCATCAGGACTATACTATCTCCACAAAAGCACCACTCAAGATAAGTGTCCTTACCAAAGACGTGTACTTAATGTGAAAAGCAATAACCTACAGCTTGCTGCCTGTCAAATAAAAAAATAATATATTCATTGTTACATCTTTTGATAAGTAAATTGTTCCTTTACAAGATTAAGACATTCACTGAGGCAAGACCACAGAGTAGACAAATATTTTACTTTCAGGAAGAATCTCGAAGAGATTTCAATAAAGAGAAGCATTTGTAATTTTTATCTAAGAGAATATCAAAAAATTAACACTAAACACTTTAAATAAAATATTAAAGATAACAATCACAATCGAAAACTTAGGAATATCTTCGATTTACCAAAGTTTTCTAATATTTTTACAAATATTTAAAAAAAATCTTAACAACCTTTTAGGTTACAGCTCCAAAAACACCTTTCCTTTGGCACAAATATATTAGGTAATTATGGTTCGAGAAAATAAAGCAAATATGTTAGACTAGCAGAAAACAACCTTGCTTCTTTAAAATAATTTCTTAGTAGCCACACAGTTGCTAAGAGAATACATTTTCAGTAGCCATGTGACCATTACCAAATTATGGTTTGTTTTAAATTATGTGAAAGATCTAATTGTAAAAACTACTACAGCAAATATCAAAAAGTCATGTGAAAAAGTATCTATATATTGTAGTTGAAGTAAGTTGTAATGAAAAGAGCGTTAACAATTCTAATTTAAAGGTGATTTAAGTCTATTTGTCCTATTTTGAAATTTTCTTTTTGTTTGATTAGTGAGGTTTCTATGCATCAACTTTGTAATTAAAATAGTAACCATGTTGATATGAAAGTCACATTTACTTTCTTTTGCGAAGAAGATAATGATAATGATGATGAAGAAGAGTCTAGTAATCATGAACATTTTTTGTAGAAATATCCTTTGTGGCCCCCTGAATAAAAAAAAAGTTTTCAAAAAATGCCTGTCTGTGTCTTCTGTATCAGATTTATATAACTGAAAAATATATAAAAATTTCATAGATATGACAATGTAGATGTAGGGTATATAACAGAATTGCAAATTAATAGCTTTCACTTATTTCCAGGCTGGGTCATTTGTTATGAACAGTCTTGTCCTCCATTTAAAAACATATTCAATGAAGAAACTTTACCAGTACCCATTTTTTCCAACACCATTTAAACATTGAGTCTTCAATCAGCATTTTTTTATTCTTTAAACAATAGATTAATAAAACACACATTTGAATAAAATTGCAAAAGTTGACTTATGATAATGAAATTTTGAGCAAGGTTATAAAAACTCTATAATAAAAAATGCTGAAGTAGTGGAGATATTGAAGCTAAAAAGCTGTTATTGTAAGTGATCATTGAATTTTATTGTTTAATAAAAGATCATTTTAGTTTGTGTTACTTTTGAAAAACTTTTTATTGGTTTGTTTGTACAATAATAATTCATAATATTTATAGATAATTGTCTTATTATTAGAAAATAATTTTTTAAATTAATCCTATTAGTCATGCTTAATAATTCAACTAGTGATACGATGATGCAATCATGACAAGAAAGTTCTAATTTTAAGCTCGTGTGAGGAACATCAATCAAATCTAAACATCCCAAAATACCATAAAAATATTGACATTACTTCGCAAACTCAATAAAGGATATCTAAAAATAAATCAAGAGAAGCTCTTATTAAAAAAAACACTGTTGGTCTAAAACTAAACACACTAATCAGATGATAAATTTAGAGCTTCAAAGATACCAATTTCAGAAGAATCAAAATAAGCTTATTTTCATTTGACTGCATAAATGTGAAATTTTTCGCCAGTTAGCCGGAGCAAATTATAGAAATAGAATATTGGGCACCATTACAAAGTTATTTTTAAGAGAAGTGAGAAAGGTCTGCTAAAAGATATTTATATACATATTTGTTGTCTATAATGCATAACATTTATGTTGCATTTTATTAGTGCTCTATAAAACTGCATTTGAAAATAAACCGATAATGTATTTATAAAATATTATTTCGGTTGTATGTCGACTTGTTTTGAATAATAATTCAACAAAACTAAGGCAATTAATACTAAGTTGTATACTTCTTACAGACATGTCACATAAAGATATTTAGATTGCACTATTTCACAAAAAGTAAACATATTGCATCTATTATTGTATGGTTTAGTAATATTCTATTGAATTTTAATAAGTTAATTTTATCTAAAATGAATGTTTTTCATATTATTGTTTGATGGATTAAAGACTCAAGAAAAATACTGAATAAATAAATAATTTTCCTGTTAATATAAAAATATAAACAAAAGAACATATTTAAATTCAACTAATAGCAATTTATCCCAGGCAAAGTAGCAAATATATTGCTGTCAACTATTTGCCAAGTCTTGTAGTATTTAAGTGAGCTTAAGTTGGAAAGATTCCCAACAAAAAGACATGTAATAAGTTCAACCATGTAACTTGTAATTGTCAAGGTAATACTTAAAGAAATACATCTTTACCTTGCCCTCCACGATTCTTGGAGGTGGCCCTCGAGATGGAGTGGAATGTGTGTGAGGTATAGCACTACCTCTCTCTCTGAATGCTGGATGAATTATTTCAGACCTCAGATGTGGAGGCCTTTCTTGAGGAATACCTGCAAAGTATAATGTATTTATATGCAAATAGAATAGAGTACCTACTAAATTAGAAACATTTTGAAAAAAACCACACATCACAAATTCATATTTTGTTGATACAAAACAAATCAAAGAGAAATCCCTAAACAATAAATATTATTAAATTGTTATTTTCATCATAATCAGCAGCATTACTTTAAAAATATTTAGAGCTAAATGGACATTAGCAAATAAATATCTCTCTTATTATAAATTTTTAGATGGAAGGATTCAACCCTTCTTATTATTAATAAATTCTAAAGTAATTGCTTAATGTTTTTACTATGTCTAAAATCAAACTATTTTTAAACAAGACTGCTTTCTGCTTTAAATATTTTAAATAATACTGCAAAAAAACGT
>JAUIMW010001852.1:0-11636 GCA_033557785.1 Enochrus cinctus
ACTCTGATTGCTTCTTAAATCTAACGGGGAAACCGTTAAGGAAATTATCGCCTAGCACTAAAAAATTCACACATGTTGTTTGCTTCATGATTTGCACAACTCTTATGGAACATCTGGAACGCCTACACGTTACTATTACGTCATTATTTTTTTATTTCCATCTTTTATTATCTTAATTTTGTATGCTTTCAAAGAATGATTGTTTTCGATAACTGTTAACTGTTCTGATTGTAGACCTATTAACTATTTTCTTCAAATAAATGAAATGCACTATTTTCTACGAACTATTAATTGAAGGATACATCCTTTCTTATTATAAAAAATGGTCCACTAGGAGCCCCCAAAAGACAACAAATAACTCTTATCAATTTCTTAAAACAATGCCAAAATGTAAAATACAGTAAACATCTCGAAGGCATTCCATTTCTTCAGGACTTCTTGGTGATGTTTTTAATTGTAAGAAATCAATATTTTATCAACAAAAACGTCAATAGAAAACATTCAATGTCCCTCAGATACCTAGTGGTTTTTTGTTGTTATCTCCATACATCTTAATTGATAGTTAAAACTTTTGATCATTCTTAATTTATTTATGTTGTTTCACCAATCAACAGTTAGAGCTATTCAGAGATTTATTACAATAAATTAAGAAAAGGATGAGAAACAACATAAAAGATAAACTACTCTCTACGTACTCTTAACTAATATTTAAAACTCTTGATAATTTCATAAGGAGTCTTCACGTCTCCCAAACTCTCTGGTTTATTTTATTCCTTACTCTTCTTCATTACAGTTTATTAATTTTGTTTAGAACAAAAAAAGAAACACTAAGAGGTCAGGGAAACAATAAATGTCCTCCAAATACACTATAGTACCATAAACATCTGTCTCTGAATCTAGGAGACATGGAGAACATTTGTGTTTTACTAACAAATAGAAGAATGTTGAAAGTTGAATATCCTTTATTAAAGAAGAGTAAGAAACATAAGATAGGCCACTAAAGGAAGTCGAACACCTCATTCCAATGAAGGTTCGAGCTGAGTTTCGCCCATAAATATTAAATATATACTTATGTAGCTATATTATTGAATAAATAAAGTCGTCTGTTATTATTATTATTCTACGTGCCTCAAAACTCTGATTCTTCTTCTTTTATTGTCAAGAAAATCAGATAAAATCTCTTTATTGACGAAAAAAGAAAAAACAACATAAAAAATGAAGCAGCAGGAAGCCTAAAGGACATGGAATGTACTTCAGGTACTCTACTTTTAAGGTTCATCTTGTTGATTGGTAAGACGAATTGAAGAATTATCAAAAATTTGTTAAAAAAATTATAAAAATTTCTATACTGGAAAAGAATAAGAAACAACATAAATGAACCACTAGAGAATCTGAATGATATGGAAAGTCTTCCAAGTACGTTGTTATCGACGTAATTGATTTTTCAAATTCTTAATACCTCCTAATTTATTCATATTTTGCTAATCAATAAGAAGTACGTTAGAAGTTGAGTACCTGGAGGACATTCCATGTCCCCTAGGCTTCCTGCTGCTTCATCTTTTATGTTATTTCCTACTCTTTTCCTATAAAGAATTGTTTACTTAATTTATTTATAACAAATAGAACCATCAAGAGGTTTGAGAAACATAAAATGTTCTCTAAGTATACTGCTATCTAAGTTCTCTTAATTTAATCTGTATTAAAAAGAACAAAAAAACAATATAAGAGATGATCTGAAGACATGGAATGTCCTCTAGATACTCCTACAGGTACTCAGTAATCATCCTTTTTGTCACTTGGAACAACATAAATAAATTAAAATTTATATTTTCTTTTAAACATGATTTAGGAGTACAAAAAATTTAAAGCATTAATTAAAAGTTCGCAGCAAAACATAATACTTGGAGGACATTTCATGTCTCCCAGATATCCAAGGAGTTCATCTTTTGTATTGTTTCTTATTCTTTTCCAACAAAGGGATGTTTCAAATTCTCAAAATCATCAATTATGTTGTTTTTTCTTTTCAATGTAAATTAATGTTTATTGATTATTTTTACAAGAAAAGAATTGCCACAGTTCTTCTTTTTCTTCTACTTATTACTGTTACATTAAGATTACTATTAACATGCTTTAACTTCCTGACTCTTTTTTTATTGAAAAAATCAGAGAACATCTCCTATACTAGAAAAGAAAAAGTAAAGAAAAGAATTGATGCTTAAAACACTTGACTGAACATCAATTAAGAATATGTAGATAGTCGTACGTCAGGAAGCATGGAATGTCTACTCCTGATTGTTCATTTTTTTGTTGTAAGGAAAATCAGTGCACATTCCTTTATTGTAAAACACTAAGAAACATCATAAAAGATAGAGTGTCGTTAACTTATTCATATTTTACTAATTAACAGAAAAAATCTATATACATCTCTTTATTGAAAAAAAGCAAGAAAGAACATAAAAGATGGGAAACTAGGAGTTTTGGGTGATATAATGTCCTGCATTTAAAAACATTGCTAACAATTTAAAGAGAACAAATTTTGAATAAAAATAAATTTAACCCTAGCTTTTTTTTGTATAACATTGCATTCTATGCCTTTTAGATACTCCTGATTATTTAAAGTTTAAGTAAATTACAAATAATAATTATTTTATTATATCAATAAATTATTATTATACCAATAAATGATATTCTATACCAAACTATACAATTTTTCAATTTAGTTAAACAGAATTAAGTTTTTAGTTACGATCTGATATATCAAAATACTTTAAATTTTTGATCTAAATTTATTCGTATTTTACCAATCAACAAGAAAAACGTTAGAAATAGAGTACCTGTAGGACATTCCATGTTTACTACTACTTCTTACACTAACACAACATGAAAGATGAACCACAAGGCAGTCTAGGGGACGTTGAATGTGTTCCCAATATACTGTTATCTATGTACTCCTAGATAATGCTTAAAACTATTGATAAATCTTAACTTAGTCATATAATAAGGATATTCCATGTCCCCTCTAACAGTTCTTTTTTTTGTAAAAAATCTCTATATTGAAAAATAAAATAAAGCAACAGAAAAGATGATCTGGAGGCATGGAAGGTTCTCCAAGTACTTCTAATGAACGACATGCAATATCTTTCAGGTAATCAACTTCTTCATTTTTTTAATTTCAAATAACATACTTAAATTAAAATTCATATTTATCTATAAATATTAATTAGGAGTATGTAAATAACAGTCTACTTGAACTTTTAATCGATGTTTAAAACTTTTGATAGCTCTTAATTTATTTATGTTTTATCAATCAACAAAAAGAACGCTGGAAGTCGAACACCTGGAGGACATTCCATGTCCCCCAGACCCTTAAAACATAGAGCATCAGAAGTCTTGGGGGACATAGAATGTTCTTCAAGTCCACTGTCATCAACATCAACAATTGTATTAAAAAAAATCTGGAGCACATGACACAGAAAAAATATATAGAATTATTAAGAATTTTAACCAATTAAAATATTTGTGGATAGTAATGTATCTAGAGAATATTCCATTTCTTTAAAAACGATCCATCTTTTATGTTGTTTTTTATTTTTCTAAATAAAGAGATATTCACTGATTTTTTTTACAGTAAAAAACTCACGTAAAATGTCCTCCAAGCGTTCAACTTCCAACATTCCTTCTGTTGATTGGTAAACATAATTAAATAAATAGTTATCAAGATTTTGAAACATCAATTAAGAGTCGTGGGTAAAGTGTGACAGGTATAATAAATGCAACACCATTTAAATAGTTCATATTGACAATTAAAAAAAATAACTTTCAGTAAATAAGACAAACATTGGTAACTCTTCTTTTATTCTAACAAAAATCAATAAATATAGTTATGTATACTAAAAAGAAAAAAAGATTATTCAAAACTCTTAATAACTTTAAAATTCGTATTTTAGCAACTGAAAAAAAGTTAAAAATCAAGTACCTGGAAGACCCCCAAACTTCCTGGTTCTGTTTTATTATAAAAAATCATTGAACACCTCTATATTAAATAAAGTAAAAAAGGCGCACTGTTATCTACGTAAATACTTTTAATTACTCAAAAACTCTTCATTACTAAATGTTTATTAGAGTTTTACAATAAAAAAGTTCTTTTATGTTGTATGTTTGTGTGACTGTGAAGAAATATCAAAAATTTTAAACCTTAATTAAGATGAATGTAGATAACAGTGCACCTATACAATTTCTTGGCATTATAAAAGAATCACTGATATAAAATCCATTCAATTAAATGTCAAAAAAATTTAATATCTTCTGGCATTAAAAATTAAAACCCAGAATTCTAGGGAACATGGAATGTCCTCCAAGTGCACTATATCTACATTATGTTAACTAATGTTTAAAATTCTTAATAGCTCTTAATTTATTAATGGTTTATCAATCAACAAAAGAAATAAGCCTAATATTTGAAAATCATTTTATGTTCTTCAGACCCCTTGGTGGTCTCTATTTTGTTGTAAAAACAATCAGTTAATGAGATGGAACCAGGTCAGGGGGACATGGAATGTCCTCCATGTACACTGCACTACATTTTCCTAATTAATGTTTAAAGCTCTTGATAACTCTTAATTTATTCATGTTTTACCAATCAACAAAAAGATCGTTAAAAGTTGAATACCTGGAGGACATTCCATGTCCCCCAGACCAATAAAGGTATGTTTACTTAATTTATTTACAACAAATAGAAAGAACTATCAGGGGGTTTGAGAGACATAAAATGTACTCTAAATATACTGTTGTCTAAATTCTCTTAATTGATGATAAGTATCTATATTAAAAAGAGCAAAAAAACAATATAAAAAATAATCTGGAAACATGGAATGTTTTCTAGATTCTCCTAATTAACAGCTTGGAATGTGTTTCAGGTATTCAACTTCCAATTTTGTTTTTTATTATTTTTATACATAAAAATGATTAATATAAATAGATTGTTACTGTAATAAATTCACCAAAAATTAATAAACATTGTAAACTATATAGAAAAGAAAAAACAACATAAAAGATGTACTACAGGGGAGTCTAGAGGACAAGGGGTGATAGCAATATAAATAACGTATTCGCAATTTTTTACTCTTTTCCTATATAAAGATATTCAGTGAATTTTTATAATGAACCACTAGGAAGTCTTGATTTTGTGTTTTTCTACTTATTCAATAAAAAGATATTCCATATCCCCCAGACTGGAATATTTACTGATTTTTTACAACAAAAAAAAGAAGTACTAGAGACTCTAAAAAACAACAACACAACAAAACATAATACTTGAAGAGCATTCCATGTCCCCCAGACCCCCTGGTACTCCATCTTTTTTGTTATTTCTTACTCTTTTTCATTAAAGGAATTATAACTGATATTCTTTACAATAAAAAAGAACCACCAGAGAGTCTGAAGTGTCCTCCAAGTGTTCGACTTTAAACGTTATTTCTTTTGATTGATATAACATAGATAACTTAAGAGTTATCAATAATTTTAAACATTAATTACGAGTCTTTAGATAGTAGTACATCTGGAGCACATTCCATGTCTATTTTCCAACAAAGGAATGTTTACTTAATTTATTTACAACAAATAGAAAGACAACCAGGAGATTTGAGAATCATGAAATGTACTTTAAGTATACTGCTATCTAAGTTCTTTTAATTGATGATAAGACTATTGATAACTCTTATTCGTATATAAAAAATATTCTATGTTCCTCCAAGGAGCTCTTTTCTTATTGTAGAAAAATAGTAAATATCTCCTTATTGAAAAGAATATAAATAACAACTTGGAAACATTGAAGTACTCCTAATTAACGACATGAAATGTCTTTCAGGTACTCAGCTTTCATTATTTTTGTTTGGAAAAACAAGATTCATATTTATTTCCAAAAATGAATTAGGAGTGTGCAAATAACAATCTACTTGAACTCTTAATCGATATTTAAAATTCTTAATAAGTCTAATTTATTTACATTTTATCAATCAACGTGACATAAGTAGTAAGTTGAGTCTAGATAGCAAGCCAAGTACCTGGAGGACATTCCATGTCCCTCAGGCCCCCTGGTGGTTCTTCTTTTATTGTTGAAAATTAGTAAACATCACGAGGTCTGAAAGATATAGAATGTCCTCCAGGTGCACTGCTATCTACTAACTAATTTTGATAACTGAATTTGTTCACATTTTACCAATCAAAACGATATAAGTAGCAAATTGAGTCTAGATAGCAGGCCGAGTACCAGAGGACATTCCATCTGGAAGTTCAGTACCTAACAGACATTCTATATCTTCCAGACTTTCTAATTATTCCTTTTTTATTATAAAAATAGTAAACATTCTTTCTGTGAATAAAATTTTAATAAACATACCTTTATTGGAGAGGAATAAGAAACAACATAAAAGATAGACCACCATAGGAAAAACACTATAAGTCGTGTACCTGAAGAGCTTTCCATGTCTCCTAGACTCTTGATAACTTTTCATTGATTCGTGTATTATTAATTAACGAGAAAAACATTGGAAGTTGAGTAATTGAAGAATTTTTCATGTCTCCCAGATTATCTTTTATGTTTTTTTTTATTACAACATTAAAGGTAATGCACCAAGGGATCTAAGGGATATGGAATGTCCTCCAGGTGCACTGCTATCTAAATAAACATAATTGATATTTAAAATTCCTGGTACTTCTTAATTTTTCCATGTTTTACCAATCAACAGAAAGAACGTTAAAAATCCAACACCTGGGAATTCTTTTTTGTTGTAAAGAAAAGCAGTATACATCCATTTGTCCTTTACTTCTGATCATTTAAAGTTTAAGTAGATTATAAACTGTAATTATTTAAATAACCAATAAGTAACAACAAATTTTGTTAAATACAACTAATTTGTTATTTATTAACTTCAAATAATAAAAATTTGTGGACCTACTGTTATAAGTATATATCATCAAAATAAAATTTTGTATAAAATGGAACCATTCTTGATCTTTTAATATCCTATTGTCAATATCCCAAAAAATCACTTGTTGTAGAACGTTAAAAAACATGTACCTGTACCATGTAGAGGGCATTCCATGTCTCTCTAGCATCCTGGGAGTACTTTTTCATTATAATTAAAGATCATTTTTATATAGAAAAGAGTAAGTAACAATATTAAAGTTGAGACTTGAGGATGTATAGAAGGCATAAAACCATCTGAAAACATTCTATTATTCACATATACTTAATAAAAGCAATATAAACGATCAATAATTAAAAAATCTGGGAGATATAAAAACTACTATTTACGTTTTTTATTTTTTATATTTTTAACAAATAAAAATAGCTTCAATAAATATTGTAATTCAGGTACTCAACTTTAATTAAGATTTATTTTTAATCAACTAGGACTAAGTAAATAACAGTCTGCTTGAACTCTTAATCGAAGTTTGAAATTCTTGATAACTCTTAATTTATTTATGTTTTACCAATCAACAGAAAGAACATTGAAAGTCGAGCACCTGGAAGACATGCCATGTCCCCCCAGAAAATCAGTACTCATCCTTTTTTTTGAAAAAGTAAGAAACAACTTAAAATATGGAGCATCAGAAGTCTTGGGGGGCATAGAATGTTCTTCAAGTCCACTGTCATCAACATCAACAATTGTATTAAAAAAAAATAACTATAAAAAGATCTGGAGGACATGACATAGAAAAAATATATAGAATTATTAAGAATTTTAACCAATTAAAATATTTGTGGATAGTAGTGTATCTAGAGAATATTCCATATCTTCCAAATGATCCATTTTTTTATGTTGCTTTGTATTTTTTTAATATTGAGATATTCACTGATTTTTTACAGTAAAAAAACCTTCCAACATTTCTTCTGTTGGCTGGTAAAAATAATTAAATATTTATCAAGTGTTTGAAGCATCAATTAAGTGTTCGTAAGTAGTGGTGTACATGGAGGACGTTCCATGTTTTCCAGACTTATTATTGATTTTTTACAATAAGAATATACCACCACAAATTTGGAAGATATATTATCTGTTTTCCTTTTTTTTTCAATATATAAATGTTGATTCTTATGATCTATATTAAAAAGAGTTGTTATCTACGTAGATTTAAATACACCAATAAATGACATATTAAACTATACTATACAATTTTTCAATTTTATCAAACACGACTAATTTTTTATTTATGATCTAACCCCAATTAATAAGAATCTGTGAACCTTGAACATTACTGTTACAAATATACAATATCAAATTAAAATTTTATGTAAAATATAGCCATTCTTGGTCTTTTAATATCTTATTGTCAATATAGCATAAAAATCATCAGACATCCTGTCTGTCATCCATGCTTTTTCATTGTAAAAAATTAATGATCCTTTCTATATTGGAGAGAGTAAAAAATAAAATGCTTTAAATTCGTGTTTTACCACTCAACTAGAAAAACGTTAAATGTTGAGTACCTGGAGGACATTCCATGTCCCCCAGACCCCCTGGTGGTTCATTTTTTTATGTTGTTTCCTACTCTTTTGCAATGAGATGTCTAATGATTTTATTTAAAATTTTATAGTTTTATTTATTTAAGAAACAATGTCAGCAGAAGTTACAAAATGCATGTGTGAGTTTTATTTCTATTTTGAGTTGTTTTGATAGAGTTACTGTGGCAAGGCAGGAAATTGGTTGGTTAAGGTTACAGGATATAAGAAAATTACAGTTTTCATGGTATTTATATAAATCAATGCAGTCTGATAGACGTCGCTACTTATTAAATAAGTTTATATATTATTTATTGTATAAACTAATCTCAATTGAGAGTACGTATTTTTGAAACCTGAATTGTTCATCGTACTTAGCCTACATATTGTTGGTTATACAATAATATTCAGTTAAGATATTTTTATTGATGAAAAAAGTAAAAAAAAAGAATCTTTACTATTGATAATTCTTCATTTATTCATGTATGAAGGAAATTCCATGTCCCCCAGGTAGTTTTTTTATTGTATAAAAATCTCTATATTGAAAAAATTAAAAATAGAACATAAAGGATGATCTGGAGACATCGAATGATCTCCAGGTACTCTTAATTAACGACATGCAATGTTTTTCAGGTACTTAGCATTCATCATTCTTTCTGTTATTTGGAAAAACATAAATGAATTAAGATTCGACTTCCAATTTTTTTTTTTTTAATTCGTTTTATGGATTAAAATAACTAATATTAATTGATTAATAAATACACTATTCACGTATTTTAACTCATCTTTCATTGTAAAAAAATTATTAAACATTGCAATCTATATAGAAAAGAAAAAACAACATAAAAAATGATCTATCAGATGATTTTGGATTTAGGGTACTTCTACATGTTCAATAAAAAGATATTTGATATTCTCCGGACTTCCTGCTGTTCCATAATGATGTTTCTTACTCTTTTCCAGTAAAAGGAAGGTAACTAATTGTTCACAAAAATAAGAACTACTAGGAACTCTAAAGAACATGTAACGTCCTCTAATATTCTTCTTATTCTTTGGCAAGACATAAATAAATTAAGAGTTATTATTAATTTTAGGTATTAATGAAAAGTGCTTTGCAAAACACAGTACCAGGAGGTAGTCTATCTTTTATGTTGTTTCTAATGGTGGGCATGGAATGTCCTCCAGATACACTGCTATTTGCATACACTTAATTGATAGTTAAAACTCTTGGTAATTCTTAATTTATTAATGTTTTACTAATCAACAGAAAGAATGCTGGAAGCCAAGCACCTAAAGAACATTCCACCAGACTCTCTGATGGTTCTTCTTTGTCGTAAAAAATCCCTTTATTGGAAAGAAATATGAAACAACTTATTACATGAAGCACACTCAAATGCCTGGGGGATTGTTTTCTAGTCTTTTCCCAAAAAGGGATGACATCTTTTATGTTGCTTCAATTTTTTTCCAAGATGGAAATATTCACTAACTTTTTATATTAATGTAGAGTCATCAGTCAGTTTGGGAGTCATGATTTTTTAGATTGTAACAGTATTAATAATTTGCTTATTTGATACTGACATTTAAAAATCACAATATAATTCAATAAATAAAAAGAAGCAACAAAAAGATGTTCAATAAATTTAATTATATTACAAAAAAAGAACTGCTTTCAACGTACTATCAATTAGTTCTAAAAACTTTTGATAACTCTTCATTTACTCGTGTTTTGCCAATCAACAATGTTTTTTCTATTGATTGACTAAATAATAAAAAAAAAACTCAAAAGATGAATTCTTGTTGACTATAAATTTGTTTTTTACAATAAAATAGAGTCATCAGAGGATTAGAGAGACATAGAAAGCCTTTTTTAGCGTTTTTCTTGTTGAATGGTAAATGGTAGATAGTAGCGTACCAAGTTATCGATTACTCTTAGCTTATTCTATCTTCTAGACTACCTAGTGATACTTTTTTATTGTAATCTAGGGAACAAGGAATGTCCTCCAAATGCACTGCTATCTACATTCTCCTAATAATGACCTTTGATAACTCTTAATATATTAATGTTTTACAAATCAACAAAAAGAACGTTGGAAGTCGAGTACCTGGAGGACATTCCATGTCCCCCAGACCTCCTAGCGATCTCTTTTTTGTTGTGAAGAAAATCAGTTCTTTATTGGAAAAAAATAAGAAACAACATAAAAGATGGAGCACCAGGGGGTCTGGGAGACATGGAATGTCCAGGTGCATTGTTACCTATATTCTTGTAATTGATGGTTAAAATTTCTGGTAATTGATCAACAGAAGTAACGTTGGAAGTCAAGCACCTGGAAGACATTCTTATGTCTTTCTTACTCTTCTCGAAAAATATACTGTTATTCAATATTAAGAACTATTGGTAACTCTTAATTTATTCTATCCTCCAGATATATCTCGTGATTCTTTTTTTTATTGTAAAAAATATTGAAATGAATTAAAAAAACATCCTATTGATTGACAAAACAACAACTCTTTCCAAAATATAAATTTATTTATATGCAATTATGGAATATTTTCAAGCTACTCGGCTTCCAGCTTTCATCTTATTAATTGGTAAAACATGAATAAATTAAGAGATTTTTTTAATGTTAATTAAGAGTACGAGTAATTTTTATTCATTAAAGTGATTAATATTCTAGGATTGATAATAAATATAACACAGTTTACATGTTTTATATCGACAATTAAAAATTAAAATAACATATAATAAATCATCTTCTATTGAAAAAAGTAATAGCAAATTGTAATCTGTATTGGAAATAAATAAATGACAATTCACGTATATTTTTAAACATCAATTTGAAGAAGAAATTCAATTAAATATCAATTAGACTGTTTAAGGGTCCAGAAGGTATGGAATGTCCTTCAGGTACTCTTACTCTCTACTCTATTTAAAATTTACAGGAAAATTATTAAAAATCAACTACCATATCAACACACACAACTGTTAACAAACTTGTAAAAAAATTCTTTCTAGAAAAAGAAGAATCTACTCTAAAATAATTAAAAAGTTAATATTTGTCTAAGGTTCGTCGCTTAACGCCCAGTTGATATCTTTGTGGTTTTTGCAGCAATTTAACGCGTGTCACGTCTCTTAACA
>JAUIMW010001853.1:0-11635 GCA_033557785.1 Enochrus cinctus
GTCAATTTATTTCTATATTTTTTGTACTCATCTGATAGTTCCTTGTTGACAGAGTTTTTCAGTAGTTTTTTCTTCAGTTTGTCTCTGATCCTAATAGATTTTATTATGCCAGGAGAAGATGGCCAAGAATCACTACAACATTTCACAGTTCACAGCACCAATAAAATCAAAATCAAAATCAGCAAAAAAGAAGGATCGTCAACATGCGAGCAAAAGCCGACATCCTAAAAAGAGTACCTGAAAGGAGACCGTTCAAAGAAAATCTTAAAGTAGGCCATAGAAATAGCAAAAAGGGCAAAGATCCGCCCCGAATTATTCTGATTAGAATGGTCGGTAAATATTCCGGCATAAATAATAACAATAATAATAGATTCGGAATATCAAATTCATGTAAACGGGTTCGAAATGAAAATTGACGTTCTTGAAAGTTACCAATAAACAATATGAGTATGTTTACCGTTTGATATGTCTACTATAGGTGACAGTTAATTCAGTAATTTTATCCGGTGTTTTAGTGTGTGATCCCCACCTGTCTGCCCTGTTCGTTTTCAACATACAGAGACAACTTTGTTGACAGCTAATTTAAACTCTACTTTATCGTCTGATACATCACCACGTGTTGCACGTTAATCAATTTATCCTAGTTTTAAATTTTTCACAGCTTTTCACTAAAATATATCGCGGACCTCGACAGCGAAAAATAAATTTTCTCTCTTTAATTTTCCCTTATACGGCGAGGGGATTAAGTTGTTGCCTGATAGCAGCAAGTTACCTAATTAGAGGGAAACGCAGAATCTAGCTAGGCGGCACTACGCCTAGAGATTGAGAGAAATTTCTTAAGAATGAACGACAAAGTATAAAAAAGTGATTGAATTTTGGCCCTTAATACCCTTGAATGTTGGTCGGGGCGTTAGGAATTTCGGCTTTAAGTTAAAGATAGTAAGGACGGATAGTCGGCCGGCGTTTGCATCAAAAAACCGTGATCAATATGAAAATGGATTCGCGAATGTAATAATGCCTTTATATGAGTAATCCCGATGTAGCCGACTTAAAACCGGGATCTGAAATGGCCTTTGTGGAGCCCGAGGGAAGTCACCCCGTACACAGGCCGTATATGTACTCTGCAATTCGAATTATAATTTTGTGCAAATGCGAATTGCGTGCGGTTCGCTGTAATAACGTTCTTCGTCAAATGTAGAGTTGAATTATACACACCAGAATTGAAGTTACTTGAATTGTGTCGCTTGATTATTCACGTGCGGGCTACTTACTAATTATTTTTGACTGGCGTATACGTTGCTTCAGGGGCATTTACATACCTGGAAAAGAGAAAGAAAATTATTACAGTTAATTGTTTATGGTGTCTCGTTTTTTTTACATAGCCAGTTAGAACTCGAGTAATAATTCGAGTTGGAATTCGAGTAATAATTCGAGTTGGAATTCGAGTAATAATTCGAGTTGGAATTCGAGTAATAATTCGAGTTGGAACTCGAGTTCGCGTTAGAGCTAGAGTTGAACTCGAGTTGGTTAACTCGAGTAAAAAAAAACGAGTTGGCAAACGAGTTCACTACATATTCCCAGGAGTAGTAAGCAAGCAGGGAATGAAAACGCCAACGCATTATGAAATAACACTCGCATTCATCGTTTAAATCGATTTAGTTTTTTTACACAAACTTCAATTACTCTTGTCTACATATAAAAGTACCTAAGCAAGTGCGCCGTTAAGTGGAGCAGGGAATAAAATTTAAAAATAGAAAAGCAAAGTAGAAAACACCTCCGGTGCGAGCGGTTGACATCGGGGACAAACATATCAACCCGACTCGAATGCTTTCAACTTTGCATATATTTAAACAGAAACAAGAAAAGTCATTTGCAATATTAAATTTCCGGTCGCCGTAAAAAGCCCCCGTAAGAAAATATGTAAACACAATACTTGGAAAATGTATTTAAATATAGACGTCAGAAAGGGTCCCGCCGCACGCGAAAAAACAAACGGCCCGAAATAATTTCGTAATTTTACCAAATAACCGGGGCCCTTGCGCCAGCCCTTATTATATATTTTATTTGATTTCGCCTCCTATTTTCACCCAAAAAGCAAACTGACTCCGGAGCCGCTCGATATTAACGCCAGGACTCCCTTTATGTCTATATTCATATACGTGTATTGTCACAAAATGCAAATACTACCTTTTTGTCAACACAACTTGAGATAAAGGGTGGTGTTTTATAGTGGGAACACTTTCGATGTAAATATAACAGGTGTATTATAACGCGCCTCGCCTTAATATCATTTTTTGCACGTTTGGAGGGTTCATACTGAACATCACGTTATGATATTGCGTCTTTAGGGCCTTAATATCATTAATATCAACCACTCGCTAATATGGTCTTTTTGATGTTGCCTTAAGACTAACAGGTTTAAAAATGTGACCTTAGGGTCACATAAATAAATAAATTTAACAAGTTGCAAGGAAACAAAAATATATAAAAAAGAATTAATTACCATAATGACGGCGTTATAAAAAAGGTGAATGTCGATAATGTTATGAAACACAAGATCATATTACAGGCAGTTTAGCTCAAACAAAATGAAACACATGTAAATTCCCCAAAAATATTTAATCTATAGAAATCTCAAGTTTCACCACACAGATGTGGTAAAACAATACACCAAAGGCAAACATACGTTTGATTACACATGTTATGAAATGAAGACACAAAGGCACGATGTAAAGTACACTCGAATCTTGTCTGAGCATATTTACGTAGGTCATCATGCTGGAGTAAGTTAATATTTGACTTCTAATAGGTAGGAGCGTATTACAACAGATGCCTATCGCAATTATAAGGCACACATCATAAAATATTCTCATCAACACTCTTCATTAACCTTTTAGAGAAAATTCGCCGGGTCTTGTTTAACTGTTTCTCTCTATATATACACTGTACACAATAAGGTTCGGTAATTTGGTCTGGATTGATTTTCACCTGCCACAAATACATTTAGAGTAATTTATTTTTAATTTTCTTTTATTGAAAAAGGAATTTTTTGGACTTCGGTGTCTTATTATAACGCCTTTTAGCGTTCGGTTCTTGCAGTATCGTTCGAGGGTGATAGCTGCAGAATCAGGGCGCCATGGGATGCTCTTGTCATTTCTGGGTAGCTTTTTTGGACTTGAAGAGTCTACACCTCCAAAAAGGAATTTTTTGAAGAATTTCGGAAAAACATCATGCTAATTCCTTTTAAAAGAACATTCAAGTACGAAGAAACGTTATCTTCACGATGCAACGCCGAAGAATAAAGGTGTGCAATTGACCAGCGCATCAGGTATTAGGGAAGTCATAGTGGAAGGTCGGTCTGAAATATCGACCTTTCATGTCTATACGAGTCTCCGGCGGACCGGTTTTCTGGCCTCTGGTAAAAGCATTTGAGTAGCTTTTTAAAATCGTCTACTTTTTACACCATCGAAGATTTATTGATCTTCCTGGGTTTCCTAGTCGCTAGATCTTTTCAAAAACGGCAAATGGTCTATTAGCGCTCTTGCACAGGGAAAATCCAGCATAAATCAGTAACGGCAATTATCCTTATCCAAATAATTACGGCCGATACAATGGATACAGACTGGTAGATATTTTTGAATTATTTTTCATTCAAATCGCGGAGATTGCAAAAAGAGAAGGCCCGGTTTTATCTGGATAAATATCCTACTATTCTGTTTGGGATATTGTAATGAAAAATATTCAGATATATCATGGTTAGTGGACGTTTTTCGAATCTGCATCGTTCCGTTATGTTTGAACAAAACTAGTACCATTTCCGTCGATATTTTTCATACGTAGGCCGCTCCCGAATGCAAGTTGATTGGGCCGTACTTGTGGGCAAATTCCCTGATTACGTCATTTGCATAAACATTAATATTCAAGTGTTTGCGAAACGCGCGCTAATTTTGAACTGCTTACGTCCCTCGAAAATACTGTTTAAATAACGTTATTTAATTAAAAAATATTAAGCCCTCCCTTCCATGTATGGATGGTAAACTTTTTGCAAAAAGAAGCCTTGAACAGTGGCATTTGCGCTAATTTTGATTAAAATCTCTTGGGATGTTGGAAAATACGAAAGGAAAGGCTTTGGTTAAATGAATGCGTATGGAGGCGACTACGGTGAATGTCTAGCAATTTGTGTTACGAAGGTCGGAAAAATCTTTAAAAAAAAAACAATCCCTGGCGAGGTCAACCAAACAATACTTTTTCCTAAAAAGAAAGAAAGTCGATTTTTCCCAAATGCAGTTCCCATTATTAATTAATTTACTGACGCAAGTCTCTTTTAAGGATAACGCAGGAAGATAAAAGGTTTTCGGCTCGATCAATGTGTTTGGCCTCTGTTTACTATAACCTACTTTCGGGACTTTGTGTCAATCGATTTTAACACACCTTTACACTTAAATAATTGAAATTAACATTCTGGTTTCCAGTAGTTCGGCCCGTCGAGTATCAGAACACAAAGAGAATCACGATGTTTGGAAAAACCACCGAAACATGTGTACA
The DNA here is from genome assembly GCA_033557785.1 of Enochrus cinctus. Lineage (NCBI taxonomy): Eukaryota > Metazoa > Arthropoda > Insecta > Coleoptera > Hydrophilidae > Enochrus > Enochrus cinctus. The sequence continues at coordinate 4,546 of JAUIMW010001853.1, forward strand.
ATTTTAATAACAACATGCAGGAATTCGTTCTAATTTCTGAATAAATAATGCGATTCCTAAAGCGACCCCGAAATTAGGTCGCCGAATAAACGCCGGACGAGCCCTTTTTAAAAAGGTTTTCGGCAGACGAAAACGCTTCCCGGTTTTAACATTTATTATATTGGTCGTTAAATATTTAATAAGAGCGAGATTTTATTTTTAATTTATTTATGAAAATTGTTATAAACAATTTAAGAAACTTTTCTACTTTTTCATTTCCAAGTTTCAAAGGTGACAACTTTTCGTACAAAACTGCCGGCTGCCGTTTGCAAAAAATTGTCAAAATTGTTATGGGTTGGTGTGGGTTAGAAAGTTCTTTTGTAGGTGATAAAAAGATATCTCTACAGTCGCAGAGTCAAGATAAAACTGAAATTAGCTAACAAGAGTCTACGCCGAAATTGACTAACAAAGTGCATCCTTTTTTATCCATTTCTACTCTCCGTTATATGCAATCCAAAAGACTCCGCGAACCTTAAACGCCTACGTGCGCGGAATAAGTCCGGTATTCGGTCTGCCGAACCAAATGATACTTGGTTATGCAGCTAGGATACTAAATATTAGTAACTAACTCGGAAACTTCCCATGCTGAAGCGAATTAATCTTTTTTGTTAGAGCTCGAGCGAATTTTTGGGCCGGCAAAAAGGACGCGCGCCTTAGTTTCAAGAAAATTAAATCTTAAACTATAGGGAAAAAGTCGGAGCACATAAATTCGCTATTATTTGCTTAGCAATTAAGTAACTATTCAAATCGGAATTTAACTCTGAGGCGACGTTATTCCAGAGCTTTTTCACGATTATTTCTCCTTCTCTACGCAAATCTAGGTTAATTGAGAATGTAAGTATTACGACGTCGCTGGCGGAAAACTTTATATTTTTATTATTTTGATTTGAAAAGCTGCGAGCGTCAAAATACCTAAAATTTAATTTAATTTTTTTATTTAATTTAGAATTTTAACAAATATAATGAAGTATGAGGACTGATGGTAATGTCAGAATTTTTGTTTTTTTTAAAGAGTGGCTTACAAGTGTCGCGCCAATGTGCCCCTTCCAATATTCGTATTGGTTTTTTTGCAGGTTGAAGATAGTCTCCATTTCTGGTGATGCTCCCCAAATAAGAATTCATGCAATGACATGTTAAACTCACTCGTTTTACAGTTTCCAAAAAAATAGTAATAAAATAATAATTCCTCTAGTTGCTATAAAGCAACGGCCACCTGAAGTGAGACAATTCAATGTAACCCAATTAAACATTCGCGCGACAGATGTTCCCTGTTAAGACGTTGCTCGTACGTTATGTCCAAAAATAAATTTCTACAGCGGCGTGGAAGAGGGTGTTCGCGAATCGTATCGGTTACCATCTATTTTTGTGTATAACAAGCGCATGCACCCCTGTTACTTTTCGGTAATAGTATATTCGAGCATTTATCGAGATATCGCGCTTTTTGTTCTCTCGTTCGCCCTTTAATTAAATTAATAATGATTTGTGCTCCGGAGGTCTCGCGTAATGTAACCGAGAGGGTGTTATGAATTTCTGATAAATGATAACAACTTTCGGTGATGCAATAAGGGGGATACGTTTTCCTACACCCCCTTAATCATTTTCTATAATGGGCATCACACTCACACTGCGTAATTAGGATATATATCTGCTCGTAGAACAGAGGCGGTGCTCATATTTTTCGCGCGTCAACCCCATGTGTAACCATTCTTAATGCCGTCGCACATTCGCGTTAACAAACTATTTCTAAAAATGATCTATATTAATAAGCGCGAGGGAAGCAGGTGCGCCTAGAGTTGGATCTTTTGTGTTTGCCGTTTTTAATGGCGTCGTGGATCTATGTTTGTAATATTTCAAGAAAAACACTTAGTATGTGTCAGAGCATTTTTGCTTGCGAAAGCGCCTTAATTAAGGGTTGGCGCACACTAACGCGGGGAGCTTCGCGCTATAATATGCGCTAAACTTAAAAACAGTTTTCTTCGCGGAGTGTCTCTAAAAATTCCGTTGCATTATGATACATTACAGTTGAAGAACTAGATAAGACGCCAGATGTAACATTTCATGTGGCAATTAAAATGTTTACGTACTAATATGGGCCTGGAGGAGATAATTTTGTAACCGCTCAAAACTCTAAACAACGTGATAACTTTTTACATCTGTATAATTTTTAGGCGAAACCTTGTAAACAGGAAGCCCCATCGCGCACTTAACTTGCTGATAAAGAAAAGGCTGCCGTTAAGTTGTTTGTTTCGAGAAAAAACCCAAAAGCAATTATGCAGAAATGCAAATCGCAATCAAGACAAGACAAGTTTATTTTAAGTACAGCAAATATTAATACAATTTTTTAATAAGTATCAATTCGAATTAACATATTCATAACTAAATCGATCTAATAAATACGTGTCTGGTAATATTATTTAATTAACATTTGCCGGCTTAATTAATTAGAATAATTAAGAGCAACATTGCAGTTGATGTATTATAAATCGAAGTATAATCCACAGCTTGAATTTATAGGTCTCTTATAAATGTAGATAAGCCAGGGTAGTATATCCTGGGGCAATAAATCGTCGTCTGTGTATGTGTGTTGCTCCGCGTGGCTAGATTGTCACCCTAAATGTGGTGCATATGTTGTCCCGGTCCCCCCACAGATCTATGGAAGCGTCCATAAAATCCACGTTTCCCAGCTAATATCAATATGCAATATCTGAAAATCGGCCTTAATGACTTTTCGCAAAATGATTCCCGGGGCCGATACTCCCGGCTATTCCCGGGGGCTTTCCTTTTCGTCCACCTCATTTACTTTCAGGAAATTACAATTTTCGCGGGAACTAAAATTGAGTAGTTGTACTTTCAATGGTCATTATACCCACTAGAATGACCTCGTTGTAATTGCCTCGATCCTAGTAAGAATAATACAGGCAGCTGCGTTTCGCCAAAATTGCCTTTGTGGGGTAACGCACCGCAAAAATTTGTGGCGGGCCACAAGTATTTCTTAGTAATATCCCACGTATGTAAAAATGCCTTTCTTTAAGCGAAGCTTTAAAAGAATTGGTGCGATTGGCAGTTAAGAAATCAAATTATTTGCATTAGCGAATCCCGAAGCGGTGAGTAGCGAAGCGGTACACCCAAATGCAGTCAAGTTATGTAGTTCCAATACAAAAAAGAAAAGCGCAGTATATGATATTTTCATATCGGAAAACCCCTTAAATAGTCATGTTTTCGCCGGCACGGGAAAAACAACACGGTCACGTCCTCTCTCTGTCGGATATCAATAAAAGATAAACCTGGAAATATGACAAGAGGCCACATGTTAATGCGGAACACAATGACGTCGTAATTTTTGATCGCATTATGATAATTTGGTTTGTCAATTATCCAGGCGAGCGTGGGCGTCTATCGGGCGTTGTATTATTTTTTATATTATTGGATTAAAGGGAACCGCTTGATAGACAAAACGAAAACCACAACAATTTGTTTAATGCATGGGGACATCAATGCGGCTGCCGGGACGAAGCCGAAGCCCTAGATTAAGGACGAGGCCATACAGTTGCAAAAACTGGCACATCGTACTAGAAATGGTATGTTTATACCCTTTCCTAACAATCTCCCTTTGTTTATGAGCCGAGAACTTATGTCGTCTCCTAATAACACGACGGAACTCTAAAACTTGTGCGTCATGTAGTAAGTAGTAGTGATTCACCCTCAAGCCAAATGTAAATGGGGTGGATGTTGATTTACGTTAATCACAATTTAAAGCACAAACCCAGAAACACAAATTTAATATTTTCGTTTGAGAAGAGTAATTTTTATATATATAAAAAAAAACATGAAATTTAACTTTGAAATTAAAACGTCCCATGCTACGTTACAAGCTGTTTTAATATGCACGCTTAAAACTTAAGTTAGACCAAAAAATCGTTCCCCAGTAAAGGTAAGTAAAATCTATAGGTATGCATAATTTAAGATGATATATCCGGGGCTGCTCCTCTCCCATAATTTAACCACCCTTTTCTCGTTAGAAAATTTTGTATGTTAGCAAAAACCGCTCCTGCGGAAATAATACACTTATTGGGCCGGAATTCTTGGAGTGTTTGCTTTAAATTCGGAATTCTCCGACGTAAAATTTATTGGAGCACGGATCATTGATAATGTCACTTTACAAACGCATGAAATTAGGGACACATGTCTTTATTTGAGTCGCCGAAAAACGCGTGTGTGCACGACACGGTCTGCGGTTAGAACCACTATGCCTAAAACATAAAAATAATTCGACTTCCTCCTCTTGATTGCTCTTTAAACGGGGGGAAAATTAAAAGACCGAAACTTTTAGTGCCTCGTCTTTATCCTGGGTTGCACGTGGTATTCCGACAGTTTTTTGCTTACACATTTGTGCCTTTCCGTGGACGTGAAAGCATCAAATTATATTAGGCTTGAAATTTTAATGTTACTCTTCCAACATGGTAAACCGCCCGCAAAAAAACATTTGTAGAAAGTATAAATTTTTATTATCTGAATTCGATATTGTATTTCGTTGCGTACATTAATCTTCTTCCTGGGTTGTTTCCAAAGCGTGTTACTAATGAAAAGGGATGACCCAAGAATGGTACCTTGAGGAGCTTCTACAGTATCTCCAAATATATAAGCGCGTGTGTTTTTTTTATATCAAAATTTTCTATTTCCATTTTTATAAAATCCCAGAAATGTAGTAATAGCAATATTAAAAATAAAACTCAAAGAATATATTAGAGTATAACTATTCTCATTATGCAGTATACATGCCTACTTCAAGTTTCTGCTCAGGCTTTGCAATTGCTGGCATTACACTTTAATCTTCTTGTTCAAATTTACAAAAGTTCGCAGCTTCGCTACGTACTTCAAGCTTCTTGCTCAGTTTTACAACCGCTCATTAATTCATGATTTCATGAACATTTTCATACAAAAATATAGGTATACATAGTATACATACAAGTGCAACGTTTTCACAATACACAAGAGAAATGAAGCCGCAAAGCGAAATCTATAATATATTACATACTCGTACAAAAAACAGAGAAAGGTTGATGGATGTAAGAGTAAAATGGGGAGCAGAGATTGACAGTGGCCACTATATGATAGAAAGGAAAATAACGATGAAGGAAAAAGAAAGAACTAGAAGGAATTTGGAAGAAAAATTGAACAAGGCAAGAGAGGACATAACAAGTTATTATGTAAAGTAATAAGGGGAAGCAAGGAGAAGAAAGGACCAACTCTATTTCGGAAAAAAGACGTGAAAGGAGAAGTGCTGAGCAGGGTGGATGAAATAACTAAAAGGTGGATGGAATCCAGGCAGAACAGAAAGAGGAAATAACACACGTGACAGAACCACATAGAAGAGAAGAAATCACGATAACGCTGGAGGCACTGAGCAGATTAAAAAGAGGAAAAGCGTGTGGAAATAATAACATCAACTTTTCCACGATTTCATGTGCGAATTACAGAGGGATGTCGCTGCTACTTGTCGCCAAGAAAGTCTATGAGAATATACTAGAAAGGAGATTAAGAGAAGAAATGGAAAGGACATTGGGGGATGTACAGAGTGGTTTCAGAAAAAACATATTATAGAGGACCACATTTTTACAAAAAGACAAGAAATAGAGATATGGAACACAACAAAGAAACAGTCATAGGCTTCATTGATTTAGTGAAAGCTTTTGATCTGGCAAATTTTGTGCCTATGAAGAAGAACATGAAAATAAACAATAAAACAGGTCAACGAATACAAATATCTGGGAAGATGCAAGAGGAAACTGATATAATATCATGCCCCGAAAAACATAGTAAGTAGTAAGGAAGAAAGAAATCTCAAAACAAACAATGATTTTCCACTCGTATGTTCCAACATTCATCTTGAATTGTGAAAATTGGATACTAAGTTAAGGTCAAAAGAGTAGAATCCAAAATATGGAAATGAGGTTCCTTAGAACTCCGAGATAAGAAGATCGTTGAATACTCTTGCTATAGAAACGAAATGGAGAAGTTTGATGAACTCCTTCCTCTCCCTAGGCAATTCTAGTGTTAAGTTTTAGACACGTACTTTCATCTTTTTGCTAAACTTTTCAAAGCTCTACGACTGTTCACATTACACAGCTTCCAGGCTTATTTTAAGTTTCTTCTTATAAGAAGATAATTGAACAGTAATAAAACTTAAGCATTAAGCAGTAGACCTTGTACGCATTTTTGCTTGTAAACTAAACAAGCGTGTGCCAAATTCTTAAAAAACGACCTTTAATTTGCACGACCAAAGCTTCTGATTCACAGGCAGCGCCAAGAAGCCGATAGGGCTTGATGTGAAGAAAGGGTTAGACTTTGCAATTGTTCATATTACGCAGCTTTGCTTCGTATTTTGACCTTCCTATTAAACTTTACAATTGTTGAAATTGCGGCCCTTTGTTACGCAGTTCCAACTTTCTTGCTAAGCTTTATATCTGTTTAGATTATCATCGAATTTCATGAATATTTTTCACATTACGCAGCTTCGTTGCAGCCTTTAAGCTTCTTGTCAAGCTTTACAAATGTTAACACTACATAGCTTCGCTGCCTATTTAATGTTTCTTCTTAGGCTCAATTGTTTATATTAGTAGCTTTGAGTTTCTTGTTAAGCTTTATAATAAATTATATTACGAGGACTTGCCCAAGCAAGTACATATCTTCGTTTGCTAACAGCAAATCTGCGAGCATGCGCAACCAATTTTGGCGTTTCAGAAAACATAATTTTTACAATATTAGGAAAGTAACGATGTTAAGCTCGAGTCAGTGAGCAGCGAAGCTGCAGTCAAAAATCTAATAGCGAGGACTTGCCCGAGTCAGCGAGCAGCGAAGCTGCGAGCATACGCACGTATAATATTAGGAAGGTAGTGACAAAGTTAAGCACCAGTCAGTGAGCAGCGAAGCTGCAGTCAAAAATCAAATAGCGAGGGCTTGCCCGAGTCAGCGAGCAGCGAAGTTGCGAGCATACGCACGTACAATATTAGGAAGGTAGTAACGATGTTAAGCTCGAGTCAGTGAGCAGCGA
>JAUIMW010001854.1:0-11635 GCA_033557785.1 Enochrus cinctus
ATTGTCACGTTCAAATCCAACTCCTTGGTCGGAAGATGCTATGGGTGAAGCACTGGAAGCCGTAAGGTAAGTTATTTGCATAATTTTATATACTCTTTAGACTATTCATTTATCAATTAATGGCGTAACATTATCACTATTTATCAGTATCAAGCTTCTGGGGGTTTTTCTAGATTCTGACCTTCATTTTAAAAAATATATATATTTAGTTTAGCACTGCAAGCCCAGTTGGTCTATGACTTGGATTATTGTTGCTCTCCAGGTGTCTCTATCTTTAGCTTACACCTCTAGTCCATTATTCCTGCAGCTCGCATTTCCACTTCTACTTCAGCCCTCCATCTAGTCCTTGGTCTACCCTTCCTGCCTCTGACTTTCTGCCTATACTTCTCTTAGAGAAAAAAATCTGGTCCATGGCACTTCTTCCCTTTCTAAAGTCACTCTGGTATTCTCTTATGATTGATTTGGATTTCTCTGCGAGTTAGTCCTAGATATGTGTGGCCATTAACTTGTACGCAATGTTGAGGAGTCAGACGCCTCTATGTTGTTTAATTCACTTTTATCACTTTTTTTATGAATGGGATTATTACCTTTGACCAAACATTCTTTCCTCCTTCCATACCTCCTTTATCAGCAATTGTAGTTGCTCCTCTAGCTTGTCACCTCTGTGTTTGAACAGTTCTGCCATCAATTTTTTAATTCAGTTATTATTTTTCTTATCTATTCAGACCTTAGTGGGGGTGTATCCTCTTCTTCTGGTGATACTAGATTGTTTTGTTTTCTTTCTGGTGCTCCCTGTCCTTCTATTTCACTTTTGTAGAGTTTTTTGAAGTGTTGCTTCTACTTTTCTATAATCTTCTTCTCTTCTGCCATGAATCCTTCTTTACTCTTGTAGAACACTGTTCTTGTTCTGTATCCCTCTCTTTCTGTCTTTATACCTTGATATAAATTTCTTACTTGTTTATTCTTGCAGTTTTCTTCTATTTTTTTCATTCGTTCTTCATTATACTTTCTTTTCTTTGTTCTTAGTAAGCTTTTAGTCTTTCGCCTTTGTTCTTCATACCTCATTTTCGCCTCCTCTGTCCCTTCTCTCAGCATTTTCATTCTTATTGTTCCCCTTTCTTTCAAGATCCTTCTGCATTCCTCGTCAAACCATTTCTTGTTTTCCTGTTTCTCCTCTGTGTCATGCTTTTGTGCTCTATTGCCCATTTTTTTCTTCAGTTCTTTCTATGATTCATTTATATAACATTCCATGTTTTTATCATCATGTCCTCCCTCTCACGATTTATTTTTTGCTGCTTATGTTCTACTTTCACTATTTCTCTCCTGCTCATCATGTTACCCTTTTTCTTTCACTATTCTGTTTTTCTCGCTCCATCTTATAAATCCTTTTTCGTTGGATGTCGTATCTAGATGATCTCCATTACTAGTATGCATTTGTCACTTTCTTGGAGTCACCACCTCTAGCTTCCCCTTGCCTCTGTTCCATCTCCATTCTATTCCATCAGTCACAATTCTGTTGTACCCCATCTTTACCTTTTTTGCCTTCTTTATTTCATCCTTAGTAAAGTATCTTAGGCTTTCCTTTTCTCCCTTTCTTCCTTTGTTTCATCATCATTGATGTATATTCTTCCATCTTTTACATTTTTTAGTTTGTGTTTATTCTTCATAACTTCTTCCTTATCCTCCTCACTCGCCATCTTCACTAGACATATCCTTTCCCCAAGTCTGTGTATTCTTTCTGGAGTTATTTCTATTTGTAGGTCCCTCTTTATCATATTCTGTACCTCCTCTTTTGTGTTGCTGTTTCCCACATAATCTGGTTATTACAAGATTTCTCTTTCTATTTTGTTTCTCCAATGCCTCTTCTTTTTCCACATGTCGCTAGTTTCTCTATTATCTCTTTGTTTTCTGCTTTCAGGTTTTGATTCTCTTGTCTTAACTCAATGTTCTCTTCTTTGATTTTCCATAATATTCCCTTGTTCTCGTCCCTGCTTGGTCACTTCATCTGTTAGATCCCTTATCATTTTTATTTTTGAATCCTCTTCCTCATTTTTTTCCTCCCTCTGTTGAGTAGTCTTCACTCTCTTTTTCACTCATGTTCTACCATCAACACACTTCTGATTGATGTTTAAAGATCTTTTTAATACTTTTATTTGTTTGATTTTTTTAAGTTAAATTGCTCAATAATAAAAAAATAATTAGTAACCAAGAGAAGTGAGGAAGTGTAGATAGGAGTACATTGATAGCAGTGCACCTAGAGGACATTCCATGTCTCCCAGACCTCCTGGTAGTCCTTCTTTTATTGTAAGAAATCAATAAACATCACTTTATTAGGAAAGAGTAAAAAAACCTACCAGGAGGTCTGGGGGATATGGAATGCCCTTCAGGTGCTTGATGAAATGTCCCCCAGATGCTTGGCAAACTACATTCTTCCAGTTGATCAATAGAACATAAATAAATGAAGAGTTTTTAAGATTTTAAACATCCATTAGAACTGTACAGTTTGTCGAAGACCTGGTGGACATTCCATGTCCCCCAGACCCCCTGGTGTTCCTCTTTGTATTATTAAAAATCAATACAGTTCTAATTGATATTGTAAATCTTAAAAACTCTTCATTTATTTATGTTCTACTATTCAACAGGAAAAATGTAGTTTGCCGAGCACCTGGGTAGTCATTTTTTTGTTGTTTTATACTCTAATTGAAGGCAGAGGTGTTTATTGATTTTTAACAATAAAAAGAGGAACACCAGAGGGTCTGGGGGACATGGAACTTCCTACATTCTTAAACATTTTAACATTTAACATTTTAAATATTTATTAGAACTGTACAGTTTGCTGAGGACCTGGAGGACATTCCATGTCCCCCAGACTCCCTGGTGTCTCTCTTTTTATTATTAAAAATCAATAAACACCTCTGCTTTCAATTAGAGTATAAAACAACATAAAAAAGCACCACCAGGGGGTCTGGGTAGCATAGAATGTTCTTTAAATATCTTAGAAATACTCTCCACACTCTCTGGTATTTTTCTTTTAATTTGTTAAAAATAAATAAACTTCCCTGTATTCAAAAATCAACATGAAACTACAACAGGGGGTCTGGAGATGTGAAATGTCCTACTGATCAACAGGAAGAGTGTAGTTTGCCGAGCACCTGCAGGTGCACCTGGTGGTCCTTTTTTATGTTATTTTATACTCTTATTGAAAGCAGAGGTGTTTATTGATTTTTAATGATAAAAAGAGAGACACCAGGGAATCTGGGGGACATGGAATGTTTAAGATTGTAGGAAGTTCCATGTCCACCAGACCCTCTGGTGTTCCTCTTTTTATTGTTAAAAATCAATAAACACCTCTGCATTCAATTTGAGTATAAAACAACAAACAAATGACCACCCAGGTGCTCGGCAAACTACATTTTTACTGTTGATTAGTAGAACATAAATAAATGAAGAGTTTTTAAGTTTTACAACATCAATTAGAACTGTATAGTTTGCTGACCACCTGGAGGCCATTCCATGTCCCCCAGACCTCTTGGTGGTCCTTCTTTTATTGAAGTTAAAAATCAATAATCTAATCAAATAAAGTATAAAACAACATAAAAAGAATCGCCAGGGGGTTTGGGGGACATGGAATGTCCTCCAGGTGTTCGGCAAACTATGTTTTTAATATTTATTGGCTTAACTTGCATAAATTAAGAGTACTATCAACAATTTTTAGTAAATTAGAAATACGTAGAAGACAATGCACCTGGAGGACATTCCATGTCTCCCAGATTCCCTAGTGACCCTTCTTTTATTGAAGTTAAAAATCAATAAACATCCCTCTATTTAAATAGAGTATTAAACAAAATTAAAAGAACCATAACATAAATAAATGAATGAGTTTTTTAGATTTTAAACATTAATTATAACTGTATAGTTTGCTGAGCACCTGGAGGATATTCAATGTTCCTCAGACCCCCTGGAAACCCTTCTATTATTTGAAAAAAAAACAGTAAACACCTTTGTTGAAGTAGAATTTAAAAAAATATGAAAAAAGGACACCAAGGAGTCTGGGGACATGGAATGTCCTCCAGGTGCTTGGCAAACTACACAGCTCTAATTGGGGTTTAAAATCTTAATAATGCTTCATTTATTTATGTTTTACTAATCAACAGGAAGAATGTAGTTTGCCAATTGATATTTAAAGAATTCTTTAACATTTTTTTTTGAGTTTGTTTAAATATTCCAGATCCCCTTCTTTCATTTGGAAAAATCAGTAAACATCCTTTTGTTGAAGTAGAATAAAAATAACATGAAAGAAAGTCACCAAGGGGTGTGGGAAACATGGAATGTTCTCCAGGTGTCCTTCTTTCATATTATTTTTATTCTATTCAACAAAAGTGTTTACTGTTTTTTTTTCAAATAATGGAATGTCCTCCAGGTGCTCAGTAAACTACACAGTCCAGTTCATTTATTTATGTTCTATTAATCAACAGAAAGAATGTAGTTTGCTGTACACCTGGGAGACATTCCATGTCCCCCAGACCCCCTGGTGGTTGTTTCTTTGTTGTTTTATATTCTAATTGAAAGCAGTGGTGTTTATTGATTTTTAACAATAAAAAGAGGAACACTGGGGACCTGGAGGACATGGAATGTCCTCCAAGTGCTCGGCAAACTATACAGTTCTAATTGATGTTTAAAATCTTAATAACTCTTCATTTATTTATATTCTACTAATCAACAGGAAGAATGTAGTTTTGTCAAGCACCTGGGGGACATTCCATGTCCCCCAGACCCCCTGGTGGTCCTTTTTTATATTGTTTTATATTCTATTTTATTACATGAATGTTTATTGATTATTAATTTCAATAAAAAGGGACCACCAGGGGGTTTGGGGGACATGGAACGTCCTCCAGGTACTCCACTAACAACGTTCTTTTTATTTACTTGTTAATCTTGGAAAAATTCAGTCTGATGTAAAGATTTTTAAATAAATTAAGAGTATGTTGAAGACAGTACACCTGGAGGACATTCCATGTCCCCCAGACCCTCTGGTTTTCTTCTTTTTTGTTGAAGTTAAATATCAATAAACATTCCTTTAATTAAATAAAGCATAAAATAACATAAAAAAGAACCACCAGAGGGTCTGAGAGACATGGAATGTCCTCCAGGTATTCGGAAAACTAAGTTTTTCATATTCGTTGGTTTATCTTAGATTAATTAAGAATACTTAATTATTCTTAACTATAAAAAGAAGAGTTTCAGGGAGTCTGGGGGACATATAATGTGTAAATTAGATATACGTCAAAGGCAGTGTACCTGGAGAAATTTTCATGTCTCCCAGACCACCAGGTGGTAGGTTTATTGAAGATAAAAATCAATAAACATCTCTGTAGTGAAAGAAAGTATAAAATAATATAAATAAGAACTACTAGAGTGTCTGAGGGACATGTAATATCCTCCAGGTTCTTGGAAAACTACGTTTTTTGTATTCATTGGCTTAACTTGCATAAATTAAGAGTACCATCAACAATTTTAGGTAAATTAGATAAACATAGATAACAGTGCACCTGGAGGATATTCTATGTCCCCCAGACACCCTGGTTTCTTCTTTTTATTGAAGTTAAAAATGAATAAACATCCCTCTAATAAAATAGTGTATAAAACAACATAAAAAGAACCACCAGGGGGTCTAGGGGACATGGAATGTCTCCCAGGTGCTTGACAAACTACATTTTTCCTGTTGATTAGTAGAACATAAATAAATAAAGATTTTTTAATATTTAAAACATCAATTAGAACTGTATAGTTTGCTGAGAACCTGGAGGACGGTCCATGTCTCCCCGACCCCCTGGTGTCCTTCTTTCATATTGTTTTTATTTTGCTTCAAAAAAAGGATGTTTACTGATTTTTTCCAAATGAAAGAAGAGCCACCAGGGAGTTTGGGCTTTCAGTTTGTCTCTTTGTTTTGTTTCCCTATATTTTATTATCTTCATAGTCCTTTGCTTTCCTAGTATTGATGAAAATTTTTTATTTTTTTGTCGCATGTTCTCCAGACCCTCAGGTGAAGAATATTCTCCATTATCTATGTCTTCTAATTTTTATTTAGAAATCTTGATGATACTCTTTATTTCTTATCTTATTTTTATAATGGTGTTTATTGATATTTAACTTAAAAAAAGACTATCAAAACATGGAATGTCCTCCAAGTATACTATTATTAACATGCTTCTTTTTATATTTAAATATCATGATAATCTTTACTTCCATAAATCTTAATAAACAAAATGAAGAGCGTAGTTTGTGGAATATCTAGAGGACATTCCCTGTCCTTAAATCCAGCTTTTATTGTTTAAAATCAGTTAACAAACCTTTATTAGAATAGAATATAAACATCTTAAAATAAAGACACATGGAATATCCTCTAGGTACACTACTATTTAAGTCTTTTTAAATAAAATTTCAGAATTTTCATGATACTCTTTACTTCTTTAAGTTCTTTAACATAATGATTGTTAAAAAAATCTTGATGGGCATGAAAATGATTTCTTAACACAAGCAGAAATTCATAGATTATTAAATTTTAATATAAAAGGAATAATAATAATGTAGAGAAATATTCTTCAGGTACACTATTATCTATGTATGTTCTTCTTATCTTCTAATTCAATTGAAGAAAAACTACAAGAACATAGAATGTCCTCCAGGTGCACTGCCATCAACGTACTTTTGATTGATTTTTAAAGATCCTTTTAATACTTTTATTTGTTTTATTTTTTTGTTAAATCCCACAATAATAAAAAGTTATTTAGTAACCTTTCATTTAGAAAAATCAGTAAACATCCTTTTTTTTTTGAGTAAAATAAAAATAACATGAAAGAAGGACACTAGGAGGTGTGGGGGACATGGAATGTCCTCCAGGTGCACAGCTATCAACAACTTTAATAAACTTGATAATAAGAATATAAGCAGAAATTAAAGAAGATATGAATAGTTAGAAGTATATTGATAGTGGTGCACCTGGAGGACATTCCATGTCCCCCAGACCCCTTGGTGGTCACTTTTTAATGTTTTATACTCTAATTGAAAGCAGAGGTGTTTATTGTAAGTAGTTTGCCGAGCATCTGGAGGACATTCTATGCTGCCCAGACCCCCTGGTGGTGCTTTTTTATATTGTTTTATAGTCTAATCGAATGTTTATAGATTTTTAACAACAAAAAGAGAAACATCAGGGGGTCTGGGAGACATGGATGTTTAAAATCTTAATTTATTTAAATCTTTATTTATGTTTTACTAATCAACAGGAAGAATGTATAAAATTGAACACCTGGAGGACATTCCATGTCCCCCAGACCCCCTGGTGGTCGTTTTTTTGTTGTTTTATACTCTAATTGAAATCAGAGGTGTTTATTGATTTTTGACAATAAAAAGAGGAACCCCAGGGGGTTTGGGGGACATGGAATGTCCTCCAGGTGCTCGGCAAACTGTACAGTTCTAATTGATGTTTAAAATCTTAATAACTCTTCATTTATCTGATCAACAGGAAGAATATAGTTTACTGAGCACCATGGAATGTCTCCTAGACCTCCTAGTGGTCCTTCTTTTATTGAAGTTAAAAATCAGTAAACATCCTTCTAATAAATAGAGTATAAAACAATATAAAAAGAACCACCAGGGGGTCTGGGGGACATGGAATGTCCTCCAGGTGCTCGGCAAACTATGTTTTTAATATTCGTTGGCTTAACTTGCGTAAATTAAGAGTATTGTCAACAATTTTAGATAAATTAGAAATACGTAGAAGACAGTGCACTTGGAGGACATTCCATGTCCTGCAGACCTCCTGGTGGTCCTTCTTTTATTGAAGTTAAAAATCAATAAACAACTCTATAATCAAAGAGAATATAAAACTACATAAAAAAGAACCACCAGGGAGTCTGGGGGACATGGAATGTCCTCCAGGTGCTCAGCAAACTATACAGTTCTTTAAAATCTTAAAAAGTTATTCATTTATTTATGTTTTACTAATTAACAGGAAAATGTAGTTTTTCAAGCACCTGGGGTACATGGAAAGTCCCCCAAGTACTCCTGGTGGTTTTTTTTTATGTTGTTTTATATTCTATTTGATTAGAGGGATGTTTATTGATTTTTAACTTCAATAAGAAAAAACACCAGGAGTACTTGGGGGACATTTCATGTTCCCCAGACCCTCTAGTCTTTTTATTGTTAAAATTTAATAAACACCTCTGTATTCAATTAGAGTAGAAAAAAAACGACCACATGAAATGTCCCTCAGGTTCTCAGCGAACTACTTTCTTCCTGTTGATTAGTAGAACATAAATAAATGAAGAGTGTTTAAGATTTTAAACATCAATTAGAACTGTGTAGTTTACTGAGTACCTGGAGGACATTCCATTATTTGAAAAAAAAAACAGTAAACACTTTTGTTGAAATAGAATAAAAACAATACGAAAGAAAGACACCTGGAGGACATTCCATGTTTCCCACACCCCCGGGTGACTTTCTTTCATGGTATTTTTATTCTACTTCAACAAAAGGATTTTTCCAAATGAAAAAAGGGCCATCAGGGAATCTAGAATATCCTCTAGGAGCACTGCTTTCAATGTACTCTTACTTACACTTCCTTACTTCCCATAGTTAGTAATAATCTTCTATTACCATGGAATTAAATTTAAACAAATTTGAGAAACACTTAAAATATTAAAGAATTCTTTAAATATCAATCATAATCATAAATTCTTTAAATATCAATCGGCAAACTACATTCTTCCTGTTGATTAGTGAAATATAAATAAATGAAGCGTTATTAAGATTTTAAACATCAATTAGAGCTGTGTAGTTTGCCAAGCACCTGGAGGACATTCCATGTCCCCCAGATCCTCTGGTGTCCTTCTTTCATATTCTTTTTATTCTACTTCAACAAAAGTGATAACTGTTTTTTTTTCAAATAATAGAAAGGCCATCAGGGGGTCTGGAGAATATGGAATGTTCTCCAAGTGCTCAGAAAACTATACCGCTCTAATTGATATCTAAAATCTTAATAACTCTTCATTTATTTATGTTTTACTAATCAACAGGAATAATGTCAGATGTCGAGTACCTGGAGGACATTCCATGACCTCCAGAACCTCTGGTGTTCTTTTTTTATTGTTAAACATCTCTGTTTTTAATTAGAGGATAAAAAAAAATGACCACCAGGGGATTTGGGAGTCATGGAATGTCCTCCAGTTCCTTGGCAAATTACATTTTTCCTGTTGATTAGTAGAACATAAATAAATGAAGGTTTTTAAGAAATTTAAACATCAATTAGAACTGTATAGTTTGCCGAGCACTTGGAGGATATTCTATGTCTCCCAGACTCCCTGGTGACTCTTCTATTTTTGAAAAAAAATAGTAAACACCTTTGTTGAAGTAGATTAAAAATAATATGAAAGAAGGGCACCGGGGGGTCTAGGAGACATGGAATGTTCTCCATGTGCTTGGCAATCTACACAGCTCTAATTGATATTTAAAATTTTAATAACTCTTCATTTATTTATGTTTTACTACTCAACAGGAAGAATGTAGTTTGCCGAATGATATTTAAAGAATTCTTTAAGATTTTTAATTTTTTTTGAGTTTGTTTATCTTTAATTGCTCAATAATAGAAAATAATTAGTAACCAAGGGAAGGGAATCTGGAGGATATTCCATGTCTCCTGGTGGCCCTTCTTTCATTTGGAAAAATCAGTTAACATCCTTTTGTTGAAGTAGAATAAAAACAACATTAAAGAAGGACACCAGGGAATGTAGGGAACATAGAATGTCCTCCAGGTGTACTGCTGTTAACATACTTTTGATTGATATTTAAAGCTCTCTTAAACACTTTTATTTGTTTGAGTTTATTAAACTTTAACATTAATCAGAAGTACATTGAGGGCACTGTACCTGGAGGACATTCCATGTTGTTGTAGTTTTTCTTCAATATTAAATATCAATAAGAAATCATTTCATATTCATCTAGATTTTCTTTAACAATCATTATGTTAAAAAAACTTAAGGAAGTAAAGAGTATCATGAAAATTCTTAAATTTTATTTAGAAAGACTTAGATAGTAGTGTACCTGGAGGATATTCCACGTCTTTTTTTTAATGTTTCTATTTTATTCCAACATAGGTTTGTTAATTGATTTGAAACAATAAAAATTGGATTTGAAGATACGGAATGTCCTCCAGGTATTCTGCAAACTACGCTTTACATTTTGTTTATTCAAATTTATGGAAGTTAAGATTGTTATCATGATATTTAAATATAAAAAGAAGTATGTTAATAATAGTATACTTGAAAAAAGTATCATCAACATTTTTAAATAAAAATTAGAAGACATAGATAATGGAGAATATTCTTCATCTGAGGGTTTGGAGAACATGCAACACAAAAATGGACTTTGAAGAATATAAAATACAGGGAAACAAAACAAAGAGACAAACTGTAAGAGCAAATAAGCAGAAATGGGAAGAGTTTGGAAGGGAGGTGAAAAGAAATTATAAGGACAACTGGAAATTATTCAAGTTCAAAGGAAGGAAGAATTGAAAGAACGAAAGAAGAGTTGAAGCACATTTGGAAATATTAAGGTTGAGACAATTCACCCGACACCAATCATACAAACAAAAAGATCCTCCTCAATCCAACAATGAAATTCTTGAAAAAATCTTTTATCCATCAGCAAACAGGAGCCACTCTGTAAAGATCACAGAGGTTACGTCGTCAAAGATCAGAAACAACAGTAGTTACAGAATGGATCCCTAGGGAACACCAGACGTTGGACAAAAACTAGGAGATCTATGCCGAAAAATGGCATGGCTGACAAATAAATAATACAGTTGAGAGTCATCGGCATAAAGATATTTGCAGGTATCTAGGACTTGGACCCAGAATGGAACCCCGAGGAACATCACAATCTATTTTTTCAATATTAAAAATAGCTCCAATGGACCAGATGGCACTTGAAATAACTTAATTAAAAAATATCACACATATTTCATGACTACAGTATACATTAAATCTAATCTTTAATTTTTGTAAAATCTTCGAAAAAGCACTTAAAACAAAAATTGTAGAAAACAATAACTTACCAAACAGACAATATCATTAAGAGCTTCAATAACGATAAAAAAAGCAGTGAAGTATTGGGATGTAACGTGGCAAAATTACAATAGAGAATCGAAAGACTATGTAAAGTAAATAAACATTTCACATTTAAAAAAATAATCAAACCAGACCAAGCCCTGATTTCAAACAAAATTAATAATAAACAAACAAAAAAAGATATAATTACTCAAAAAACAACTATAAATACAAACAACAATGATGAAGATGATCCAGTGAAATGCTAGATCTGTCGTAGCTAACAAAGGAAATCTAGAAGAATTTATCACAGAAAATGATACACAAATTTGTCTTAAATCAGAGACATGGTTTAAACCAACTAAACTTGTCTCATTTAAGTTGGAATTAAACTTATTTATTAAATATTTTCAAATAATAAAAGGGTTATCAGGGGGTCTGGGGGACATGGAATGTCCTGCAGGTGCTCAGCAAACTATGTTTTTAATATTCATTGGCTTAACTTGCACAAATTAAGAGTATTATCAACAATT
>JAUIMW010001855.1:0-11630 GCA_033557785.1 Enochrus cinctus
ATTTTTTGAAAAGACAAAAATTCAAAAACGAAGCAGTTATTAGACAAGTACTGCTTGAGTTTTTCGCCTCTAAGGAACAGTCATTTTTAAAAAATGGAATTTACAAATTGCTATATATATATATATATATATATATATATATATATATATATATATTTACACACATTTGACAAATAATTAGTAGATATACGTCAGCTATGCACTTTCTAATATATAGGGAATATACGGAAGCCTATATACCAGGCGCAAATTGACTTACAAAGGCGTAATTCAATTGAAATTCCAAGAAGATATATCATTTGGATTCTTCAATTGGATCTCCATTGCCACCACAGAGCACCTACTTAGCGATTACATTTCAAGGAGAATATCATCAAAACTTCACTGAAGAGAGTAAAATAAGGAGTCGTCTTACGACAAGCAAAGGTGAATAAATAATAACGTATACTTAGCTGTAAGTTAAGGAGAAGGTTGGTTCCAATAAAAACATATAATATTAGCATATCCCATTTTCTTAAGACCTTTTGCATAATGCAAATTAAGAAAAAACGAGACACTTGGGCCAAAAACGAAAAAGAATTTTCTTCAGGATTGTATTTTAATTCTCCGGCAGGGTATAAATATTTCAAATCTCAAAATGTAACCATAACTTTTTTATACTTGTTTTTTATGAATACTTGACGATGTGTGTGTAACATTCTCAAATAAGAAGAAGAAGAAGCTAACCTATACATTTGACAGCTGTCAAAACATTTTCACGTGTATAAAGAGAATGTTTGTTATTTACTAAACAGTTCAGGGTAGTTCAAAACAAATGTCAAGATGGATCGTATTTCTACCGAAAATATTAACTATTTTTTGTCAACGATAATCCCAGACAAATTACTTGACGAAATTATTTTAACAAACGAAGACATTTCTCTTTTAAAAACTGCTTTTGCTATAAAAGCAAAACGTGTGCAGGAGGACACCAACTTAAAATTGGAGTATCCTTTAGATAACTTACTGAAAAAATTAAATATTGACGATGAAATTGACAACGATATCTTTGAAATTCTTGAATTAGCAGTAAATATTCCGAGAAGTGAAAAGCAATATTACGTTCTATTAAATTTGTTAAGTAAATCTTTAACAAATTGCAACGATAAAAATATATTGAACATTTCAAAATTGCTGCACCTGGTTATTAAATTCACTAAAAGCAAAGAACAAAAGCAATCGTTCTATAAATCGTTAGCCATAGATAAAACAAAACAATTTTTAAATTTAATATTAAATAGTTCTTCATACAACAAATATTCAAGTATCATACCGGAATATTTGGACACTTTGGAAGATAACTCGAGTGCCCGCAATTTTCTCTGGGAAAATATAAGATTAAATAATAACTTGAACGTTTTATGCCACTTAGAAAAATATTTTTTATTCAACAATTCCAACGTTTTAAATTCTAAAGAGTATTGGGATTTGCTAAGAGCAAATGTGACGTCCTCCGACACCACCCTCCAAAAATTAGGTATATATTTGCTGAGAAAAAGTGTTTACATCACCGATAAAAATCGTGAATATGTATGGAATAATTTTTGCATACTGTTAGAAGTATCAAGAGAAAAACAATTACATCTAGTAGAACCGTCTCTTAAACTCTTGAGTTCCATTAATAACTTGGAATCCAATTGGATATTGTGTGTCTACAAGATTTTGTTAAAGCATTCCCAGTCTAAAATTGTTTGTTACACTTTAAAAACAATCTTACAAGAAGAATGGCCACTAAGAGATATAAATATTTTCAAAGCTACATTAAATTGCGTGCTACCTGCTTTGAACAAAAACCATCCTTTCGAAGATGTTATTGAAGTGCTTGAAAAACTAGAAGACCTAACTAAGCGCCTTAACGAAACACAATTCGTTATTTTATTTAATGAAGCTTTAAGAATGAATTGGATTCCAAGTATTTTATGGTACTTCAACAAAAATGTTTTGGTAAATTATAGTTCCTGCGGAATTTTACCTCTTATGTTAAATTTTATTTCGAAGATAGAAAAATTGCCCCATAAATTTATAAGATTCGGATGCAACTACATTTTAGCCAATTACATAATTCAAAATCACAAACTTTTAGATTTTAGTCTATTTATAAAGATATTAATGCTTTTGGCTCCTGATGAAGTTATCACGAATCATTTGTTAAACAATTTTGACAGGCCTGATTTAAATTCTAATGTAAGCAAAGAGATAGCTCAGTGGGAAACAGAAAACCCATGCATTGAACGTGCTGAAATTATTCTAAGACTTGTTAAACATTATTCTTTAAAAGTAAATATAAGCAACTGTTTGAGTTGCGATAAAATTTCAGTAGAAATTAAAGATTTAATTTTCATGTTTTCCTTAGAAAAATTCTTGCTCAATGACACTGTTATTTCATATATATTAAAGCGTATAAATGAAGTTAAACCTAAGGAAAACGTCTCTAAGCTAACAGAAGCTATAAAATGCTTTGAAACACATAATTTCAAACCAAACGTGCAGCAATTGTCTGATTTATGTGAAAATATATTGTTGGGAAATGTTGCTTGCAACAAAAACCAAGTTAGTTTAGCATTTGCAGTTTACGAAAATATTTTGCATGAAAAACCTTGTAACCCAATTTTAAAAATGTGGGAAAACAACTTTAAAGAAATAACTGTGCATTATGATGTAAACACTTGCGAGAATTTTTGTCATTTGTATTTTTCTGTGTATTCCAAACAAGCATCCGACAATGATTTATTTGAAAGTAATGTCTATATTATATTAAATAATTTAATGGAAACTCAGCCTTCAGAAATATTTCTTACGGTAATAAGTTATTTGCCATTGCTTTATGAAAAAAACAAGGAAAGTGGAAAATTGATGGAGTGCCTTAGAAATATTTTTCACAATATTGAAAAAATGAAAAGGACAAGTGTCTTCAGAAGTATTTTGGAAGCGTACGTAAAGTGCCTTTTGCATTTGCTTACTTTAAAGCCTAACACTTGTAAGGATGATATAATTGCTTTATTGGATAATGTGGTGAGGTTTTCGAACACATATGAATATGCAGCAAATATATTAGCATTAAGTCTTGAAAACGAATATGAAAATTTATCGACACTTTGTCAGTTGTCTTTGGCATCTACGATAACAGAACTTTTGTTGGTTCAAAGTTCTGTAATGAAAAAGTGTGACAGGTAGTTATGAACTTTTACTTATTTTTTTTTTTATTTTCTATTAGAAATAATACAGAATATTTTTCTTTCAAGGTTGGAATATGAAGCCTGCAAAGATGTTCATTACTTTATTTCTCCATTGCAATCTGTTGATGAGTAAGTAAACACCTATTCTAAATAAATATGAAACTTTATTTTTATTTAATGATATGTTTTAATTTAACAGTTCTTTTGATTGGATGCAGGACATTAAGGTATCCGTTATGAAAATATTCATCCACATCAGAGCTCAAAAACATAAAGAACTTTGTGAAAAAATAGTCGAAAGCTTAATAGAAAAATATCAATCTCATTTCAAGAAAAGATACTTCCCAAATTCACAAGTAAAAGTTATTTGAATATATATTTTTTAAATAATAACTAAAGCATTTTTTAGGTTCACATTCAAAAATTAAGAACAATACAAACATTATTAATACTACATGACTTGATAGGGGAAGAATCAAGTAAAAATTTATTAAACTTTGCAATATCCTGCATTGAAAACGAAAGTCATCAAACTTGCGTTAAACAATTACTTCAATTTCTTGTCATTAAACTCGCAACCAAATCAAAAAGTGCATTTGATTTACTTACTGAATCGGAAGGTATTAAAAACTCAAAACAACTTCACGTCCAAACTACTTTTGTGACAATATTATATCACGTGTCCAAGAAAAGTGATGAAAAATTCGCTGATGATATTTGCAAGTACCTATTGAAACTCACGATGGGCCCACAATTTGCCCTTCGTTTATACTCTCAAGTTGCATTCTTAAAAATATTCGAATCCGCATACAAAAGGAAGGCCAACAGTGATTTTATTAAAAAATACAAAGATGTTTACAGCTCTATTAAAGAGATCATAGAGGAAAGCGAAAATCAAGTGCAAATTACTTTGAATAAAAATCTGGTGTTTTTCGAAGAATTAGATCAAGATGAACACTTTAGTTTTGAAACAATTTTCGTAAACATTCCTAAACTCAACGAGGTAATAATGAAAGAATGGGAGTTATTCGAAGTATTCCTTAATAATAAAGGTTATACCTTAACAGATTCTATAAAACTCTGTAATGAAATCAACATATTTGAAAAGCACATGAAATATTTAGGCAAGATAGCAGAAGGTATTGAAAAAGTTGAAAACTCTTCAGAATTTTCAACTAATATTCAGAAAAAAATTCTCCCGTGGAAAGAAGACATAATGGTGGAAAAAAATAATGGGGCGGAAGAATTGATTGTGGTAACAAGTTTGGTGAAAAGCCCGGCAAATATAGGAGGACTAGCGAGAACTTCAGAGATATTTAAAGTAAAACAACTTGTTGTCTGCGACAAACAAATCGTAAAAGACACGGATTTTAAAAGTTTGAGCATGTCTTCCGAGGGTTGGGTGGATATATGCGAAGTCAAAGATTACGATCTACATAATTATTTAAATAGTATGAGGCAAAAGGGTTACATAATCGTTGGAGTAGAACAAACGTCAAACAGCATCAAGCTGGATAATTACAAGTTTAGCAAAAAGACCGTCCTTTTATTGGGGTAAGACCATAAATTTCTTACTCTTGATATAATATTTATATGTTTATTTCTAGGAATGAAAAACAAGGTATTAGTCCAACATTAATTTCTACGTTAGACCTTTGCTTGGAAATTCCTCAGCTGGGAATGACTCGATCTTTAAACGTACACGTAGCTGGTGCCATTTTAATATGGGAGTACACAAAACAACATCTTTTAAAACAATAACTTTTAAATATATTTTTTAATACATAATAACTATGTAAATACACTATTTTAAACTTGTGTTTCTTTATTATTATTTTTATTAAGTGGTTAAGAAACTCTTTCCTTTTAAAAAAAAGTTGTAAATTGAAGCAGTTTAATAAATTTACAATTAATAATAAATGTATATAAATATTTTAATTTTATATTATAATATTAAAATTAAATTTGATACATTATATTTGACTCATATATTTAATGTTTGGAATAATAAATAAAAATATTTTTTTCAAATAAATGAACTAAAAATGTAACTATCACATCATTTTATATTTATTGGATAATAAAATTAATGAGAACGAGCAATATCCGAAAAGAAATGTAAGATATCGTCTATCGTGAATTCTAAAGTAATCATAGAGCCTGGGTAGCATTGCTGAATTAAGTCTTCTAAAGTTTTATATTGCTGAATAAATTCTTCTTGCATGGCCCTCCATACAACTTGGAGTAAGTTACCTTCTTCTGAAAGATGCTTTTCCACTTTTTTGTACAAAGCCTCGAGGCCTCTTTTCACAGTACTTCCTGGATACTGATTGATGACTTTCCTCAGCTCCTGTTTGTTAAAAGCTAACTGGTAACTAACTTCTGATGCTTTCACTCCACTTGCAACTCTAGCTTGAACTCCTTCGAAAAATGTCTAAAAATTTTTTTTTTAAATAAGAATATTTAAAAAGCATTAGGTCTTACATTTAATTTTTCCAATGGGTATCCAAAATAAAGTGTCACGTAAGCTGCCAAGGCATCGTTATATTTTTGTTTGGCTTCTTTTCTTTGGCCGTCTAACACAGCAATTTTCAATTGTGAAAGGAGCGAATATAAATGGTGATAATTTTCTAAAATAATACAAGTATTTTATGGTTTGAACCACAAAGTAAAAAAATTTACTTACCCATTTTTATGACCTGGGAGGGTGTTTTGTGATGTTCGTTGCAATGCACTGAAATATACTCAATCATAGTATCTACAAGTCTCGTATACCACTTCTCCAAATCGTTCCTCCGGTCGCTCTTCAGTAAAACATCAGCACTTCTCGCGAATTCCTCTAAATTCAACACGTAAGGAAGGATGCCGCATTTAGATCTTCTGGGAATACGGCATTCTTTAATCGAATCTATTTGCATTTGCATGAATCGATCTAACGAACGTTTCACTTGGATTAAAACGGAAGCGAAAGTGTTGCTTAGGAACGAACTTTGTGCAGACATAACGTGTTGATTTAAAAGGACTAAGACGTACATACAGAAACTAAAATAAAAAAATTATTCAATTTAAATTTTTTTACATAAGAAGGTACGTACAAGTTGTCTTGTTTTTCAATATGAGCAATAAAAGTTAATAGTTCCTCCTCTAAACAGAAAAAAAGACTGCTCATCATGTTGCGTACGTCTTCATTTATCTGCTTTTCCACTTTTTTGTCGGATAGAACATTTACATCAAATTCTGCTCCATCTAATGTTGTCAAGGTATTTTTTGATGTGGGGCTCAGTACATCTAACTATAAGTAAAAATGGCATTATACAATAAATAGTTTGTAAGTGGTATATACTAAAATATATATAGTTGTATGGTTTAATAAATGTTTAATCAAAACTATAATACATTCCAAGTTTTTTTTTCATTATTGCATTTATCCATGAGATTACTCCTTTTTTTTTCAACAGACTTGATGATAGTACTTCAAGAGTACTTGATAACCTCTAGCAGTCAGACTTTCTGCTATAAGAATTTATTTAATGTAAATGATTTTGAAACATTGTCCTTGAAATGCAACCACAAGATTCATTCGATAAATACAAAGGAACCTTGAGATAGGAGTACCTCTATATAAGAGAAATTCAAGATTCGAGGAAAGTATGAGTGAAAAACTCACATCTAAATACAAGCATTGACTCGAATAATGAGCAACGAGCCAGGCTGTTTGTATGTGTGTTTCCCAATCCAGCTGGATTTGGGGTTTCACCCTAGCAGTCAAAGTCAGTTTGGGTAAATTCTTCATCAAATCCCTCGGCGTTCTTTGATCTACATGTTTGTGTGTTGCTGAGTCAATTGTTTTTTTTTTAAATTTAATGAGAAAATAATTATTTCACGACAGAAGGGAAGAAGGGACAGAAGTCAATTCAACAAAACAAAGTGAACTTTCAAGTGTGGGACATAAAGAACCAAACTCACCGAGTATAAAGAGGCTCTAAGAAAGGTGGAACGAGATTCCTGAAGAAAGTACTGAGGGAGATCGAAGAATTCCCAGAAACTCCTACGCTTCAAGGGCACTCCAATCAGACAGAATGGAGAAGCTAGGGTGTCTGAAAAGAAAATATGGTAAACACACACACAAAGACTGATGAAGAAACTCAGGCTTATGCTCAGTATTCAATGACTGTCTCTCTAATTAGAGGAAGCAGAGAATTGGTGATTGAACAATATTATCACTGACCAAGAAAGACTGAAATTTAAACTCTGGATTTAAACCATATAAGCCACCAAGACTAGATTGCATCCAAAATTATTTTCATTTTAGATATTTGCAACGACAATATTGCAACTGCAGATTCCCCGATAAATGCACATATCCAGCATAAATAATCGAATTTATTGTTTGCTTATAACAATGCCCATAAAGATGTTAAATTTAATATGCACATTATAGAATGGAATTGGATGGATTGAAATTACAAAACAACTTACCTGAAAAAACGTAACGCAAAATTGTTGTTCTTGCAAACACACAGGTTCAAGTAAAGACAAAACTTGCTCTAAAGTAGAAACGAAAAGACTTTTATCCCCGGATGTTGTCTCCAATGACCACTGATCTCTGTCCAAACCCAGCAGTACTGTATTTTTTGTTGGAGTTACTGGACTAGTGACTGCAAAAAACATTAGCAAAAATTTCTTAAATACATGCTTCAATCCAAACTTTTCAAAATTTACTAGAATTTATTTACAGATGAGTGAAATAATATAGTACATTACGAAATACTTACTGGCTATTTTTTCCTTGGCGGCATCAAATAAATTTCTCAAATCCCTTTCGTACAATTTACCTAAAGAATCGGAATATACCCTCCTTAGGCTGTCATAAGCTTTTCTATCCATAAGCTGCAAAAAAATTTTGATTTATTATGTTTTGCAAATTAAATTACAAACAATATACGCACTTTACTCCAATGCATAAGCTCAGTATAAGCAGACAATTGCTTATGTACAGGGCTGTGATACGGTAACACAAGGCCATCAGAACTCTTCTCAGGTTCGGAACCGTTTCCATAATAAATAAATAAGTTGTTGAGTTGTCTATTGATAAGACGAGAAAATTTGTCTCTGTACTTCTCGAAAGTTTTCCTTTGTTCTTGTATAGCGCCCATATGAAGCAAAGCCGGGTCTAAATTAGAATTCATTGCGTCACGCAAAGCGTTCCCTGCCTCAATAGCCGCTTTCAACCCTTGCGGTGTAGTCAAATCAGGCTCATCTAAAGTATCTTGGAATTTTTTAGGCAAATCTAATTGTGTAACAACATTCTCAAGTTCCCTTAAGAGATTCTGGTTGTTACGATTTGCAACCGATATCATAGAATTTTTCTTATCCATCTTTTCCATGGTTTCTCGAACACTATTAAATATTTCGTCGTATGCGTCCAATCGTTGCTCGATTTTATCGGCTTCTTCAATAGCCATTTCCATTTGAGTCATTAATTCCTCAACTTGAGTTTCGGAAGCCAGTACACACTTAACATTTTCACCGTCAAGTAAAGAAAGGTCGCGCGCTAGAACCTCCATGAAAGCTTCTGCATTACTGATTGCGAATTCGCATCCGGACATTAACCTAGTTAAGTCCTCTTGTTCCTTATCTGTTATAGCTTGAAAATCTTCACTCAACTCGTTTTCCATCTCTATCATAGGAGAAGACGCGTATTTGCTGTCTGGTGTCATTATATCTTCAGTTGTCCACATTTTCGGAACGTTTTTGAAATTCACCTTATTTTTCGCATTCTTATTGCACTGTTTCCACAAAGAAATTAAAAACATTTGCCTCTCGTGGCTGTTAGAGGCGTCCCATCTATAAACTTTGTCCAAGTGTAAATCGAACACGTTAGTGCCAGGTTGCTCGCTTTTCCCATCGACCATTTTCAAATCGTTCAAACCCCAAACTCTTTTACGCTTCAGTGTTTTATCGGTCTGTTTCACTTGCACTATTGTAACATTTGTGGGCGTTTTGTTAGTTGTAGCTATGCACAAGTACGATTTCTTTTTCTTGAGGAGCTTTCCAACAAAACAGTAAGCTAATAACCTTTCGTCGTTAGACTGGAATATTTCTGTCTGAAGGGACAACCTAATTGAAGTCATTTTTGAGTTATTGCTGACAGTGATACAATAAAATAAGGGCAAGAGTTTTAACTATTTTGCTTTGTAGGTTATGTTTACGTTGACAGTTGGCATTTTAAATGACGGTAGGCGTTTACTTGTCAAAATCGTGGGTGCGTTCATTGAAACTTACGTCAAATAAGAGGTGCGTTCTAAATGCACTTTTTTTAATAATGCGACCCTGTGGGTATACGCATTGTCATAGTAATGATTAATATTAGCATTTAAGATATATTGCTGGTTTTATTTATTAACAAAAACTACCCAACTTTTTTATTATATTTTCAAAAATATATTTAAATTGACTTTGAACGAAGCTTTTAGATATAAAAAAATGTAGATCTGTTGTTTCTCCATTTATGTAATGAATCGTCAATCTTCAATAATTTTGTAAAAAAAATCCCCCTCTCATTTATTATTGTTTTACCATCCCTACTTTGATCATTTAAATAAATTTTGACAATTTTCCCTAAGTACATCCCTGGTGATAGACAGCCATTTCCATTTCAAAGCTGAGAATAATCTATTTTCCGTCTTTGTTTTGATAAAATATTATTTTGTAAATAGAATGCATTTATTTTAAGCGGCGGTATATGAGTGTTTATTAAATTGAATGTAGTGATAAAAGAGCGATTATTGTTGCCACGACACTAACCGGCCATTTTTGTTATTTCTGTCACTGTTGATAGATCCATTATTATTTATAATTTTAAATAATAGATACCTACAAAGGTCTTACTATTTCGCACTAAGTAGCCATGGTAAGTATGTCTTTTTACCAAACAATAACTTGCTATTGAATTGTTCAATGATGACAATTGAAAAGTGGGTGGTTTTACTTAAGATCTAACCTCAATATTTAATTGTTGCAGACTGATAAAAGTACTCCAGATGATGGAAATAATGTCTCTCTTACAGACAATAGCTTAATAGTCGACATATCAGATGCTTTAAGTGAAAAGGATAAAGTCAAGTTTACCGTACATACGCGTACCACCTTAAAAACATTTCAGAAGTTAGATTTTTTAGTCGTTCGTCAGCATGAAGATTTTATTTGGTTACACGATAGATATGAAGAGAATCCAATATATGCAGGATACATTGTAAGTTTAATTTTCACCTTTTTTTTTAATAGTCGGATCATATTTGTTTTTTTATGAGTTATCTTTCTTATCACAAAATTGCCGATATAGATTACGTAAATTCAAAATATTTAATTTACTTATTGTTTTTAGCTTACACACCTTAACCTTTTCGAAACTAATGGGATAGTATGTCCCCGAAAATTTTTTTGTACACTGTTGGGAGAAATGCGCCCAAATATAGGTGTAATCTGACTAGTTCAGTCCAGTAAACATGTATGCGTACAGATCTCATACAATTTGCCGCGTTTTGCGTTATTACCTCAATTGTTAGTGTGTTCTTTGTGTAGTCCCCCAGCAACTTCAGTTGCATTATATTACTTTTCAAGCGTGTTTTTAAAGTTAATTGTTTCAATTCAATTGGACAAAAAATAATAATGTGATGGTCCAACGTTAACAATAAGGCCAGAAAAAATGATTAATCATTAAGAGAACAAGTTTAGAAGCGCTGATTACTGAATGAAGTTCTAGTCATTCATAAAAAAATCATCTTTATGTCTGTATTTTGGTAGAGATGAAACGTGACTAAACGGAAAATAAATTGACCATATTTGCAATTGACCACCAACTGTATTTTACTCCGTTTTATTTTTCTACTGTCTCCCATGGATTCAGTTATTTTTATAAAGGTGTTTTGTGGCACTCTATATTCAAGAATGATATCTACTTTAACTCATTACTGGCTGTTGACTTAGTAATACGTCATTTTTTGACCGAATTCCAGTAGCTGCTGATGTAGTAATATATCATTTTTTGTTCGAAATCCAGAAGCCGCTGACGTAGTAATACGTTATTTTTATTGTACATAATAGTACGTTTTTTTAACGGAATACCTTTGTTTGTGTTGCCATCAAACAGTCGATTTATTTTAATCTGTTTTTTATCAGTTTTTAAATAATAATAAATTAATTAATTATTTAACCTGGTTTATAATGGAAGAAGATTAATGAGTTATATGCTGATATATTATCTGGCGATGAAAATGATACGTATGAAAACGATGATTCAGACATTCTAATCAATATTAACCCTTTCATCACGTGCTATTTTCCTATTAAGTATGCTCATAAGACGGGCAGTTTTCGAGGTTTGCGGAATCGTACGGTCTTCGTCGTTATAGC
>JAUIMW010001856.1:0-11629 GCA_033557785.1 Enochrus cinctus
AATGGCCAGAAGCATTCGCTCTTCCGAATCAAGAAGCTACGACAGTTGCCGATGCTTTTGTCAAAAACTGGATTTGCCGATATGGAGTACCAATGGAGCTTCATTCCGATCAGAGGAGGAACTTCGAGTCTACACTGATGAAGAGCCTTTGCGAACGCCTGGGCATAAATAAAGCGAGGACAACGCCTTTACATCCATTTACTCCACCAACCAACGAGACTGGGATCAGTATTTGGACCTGTTCATGATGGCGTATCGATTCTCCAGCCACGAGAGCACAAAAGTGAACCCATCGAGGATGTTGTTCGGTCGGGACATGAGGTTGGCCATTGACGTCAAATATGGATGTCCTCCTAAACAAGAAAAAGCAGGCGAAGGTTATGTAGAAGAGTGTAGGCTGAATGAAGTACATAACTTCGCCAGACAAAACTTTGATATGCCCACCTATGAACTATGAAGACCCGATATGACGTCAAAGCCAACAGCAAGGGATTCCAGGAAGGAGATCTAGTCTGGCTCTACAATCACCAAAAGAAGAAAGGCTACTCGCCCAAGCTGTAAACTCAGTTGGAAGTTCCCTACAAGATCCTGAAGAGAATCACGTCTTCTATCGCATTGTGAAGACGTCAAGAGGGCGGGCCATGGTGCACTATATACTATTTGTACAAATATTGTAATTCGCGGCTGGAAATAAACTTCTATTCTATTCTATTCTAAATTGAGGAAAAGGTTGCTTGCTATAAAAACATCCAACATAAGCAAATCCCATTTTCCATCACCAGCGACCAACACCCTTTGCTGAACGCAAATTAGGAAAAAACGAGGCACTTGGATCAAAAACGAAAAAGAGTTTTCTTCTGGGTTGTATTTTAATTCTCCGGCGGGGTATAAATATTTAAAATCTCGAAATTTAGTGTTGCCTGTCATTAGTACCATAAGGAAATGGAACAATTAAAATAGTTTTTTACCTGGTTATAACGATTTTTAACCAATTGAAACTTAAGGCAGCCACCATGTAAACAAAGGAAACATTTATGCTATTATGTTTTGATGAAATGAGCATTCAAGGAAAATTCGAATATAACAATTCCTTGGTTGAAGGCGTCGAAGATTTGGGACATTGGAGCAGAACCAACAAAACTGCTTGGAAAGCGTTAGTTGTAATGACACGAGGGCTGTTTTCTAGCTGGAAATTTCAATTGGCGTATTTTTTTACAAATGCTGGCATTTCGAATGAAATTTTTAAATATATGGGTGTTAACATTTCGACGCCGTACATTATACATAATAATTAAAAAAAATTGTATATGATACATAAATTATTTCAAATGCTTTTTATTTAAAGGAGATTTTCTTATAAATAGTCACTACATTAATTTTAATTTCATCAAGCAGACCTATAATTTAGATAAAGGTGACTGTATTAGATACATGCCAAAAATTACATTCATATAAATCCAGGGCCATTCCAGAAGATGTCATGTAGCTTAGTCTATCAAATTTTAAGCCACAGTACGGCAGCAGCAATTAAAACTTTTATTTAAAAGAAAAATATTAAATGTAGTTGCCACAGCAGACTTTGTTGATCTAATTAACGACCAATTGAACATTCTAAATTTCAAAAGCATGATTGCAAATTAAAGTGTTCGTCTTCAAATTCTGTGAAACTGACAGATATTTTGACAAAAGTTAAAACTATATTTTTAACTACCAAAAAAAAAGAACGCACATGGATGGTAAATTCGCAAATCCGCCAGTTTTTAAAGGTATTTTACTTACCATTGAGAGCATGCAACAACTGTATGGTGAAATATCGTTGTTGCCCTTTTTCACGTTTCACTATTTTGACCTACAGGTTTAACCAGGACTGCATAGAAAAATTTTTTTCAGTGATAAGACGAAGAGGAGGATTTAATAGTAATTCTAGTGCCCGAGTTTTTCGAATATTTCGTAGCGTTGCTCTAAATAATTTAAAGCCATCTGAACAAGCAAATTGTACCGAAGATGACGATGAGTATTTAGATATGGAGAAAGAAGATAAAGAAAATGAAAAATATGCACTAGAAGTCAAACCATCTACTTCATCTTTACCACCCGAATCATCCTCTTCAGTTTTGGAAGAAGCCGAAGCCAAAGAAAATGAGAAAGTACAAATCAATGATTGCGCTGTGGTCTATTTTGGTGAATAAGTTTTCTTGTAGTGAATGACGTCGAAATATTTTAGTGCCGGACGGTATTCAACTGCAGGAAAAGGAAATTATTTCTGTTGCATAAAATGTATCACCATGCAGATCAATTTACAAAATTAAATTGCCTTAAACCAAATATTGTATTTTTAATTACACAAATATTAAACATATTTAAGTTTATTCTTTCAGAAAATATAGCTGAAATTGGCATAAAATTTTGTAGTGCATCAAGTTTTTTGTTTTTATTTTTAATGAGAGTTAAAATTTATAGACAATGCAGGTGGAAAATAAAATTAATAGGGCGATGAAAAACAATACAATTAAATACTCTGCAAAAATTGTAGCTTATATTGTTTTAGCTGCTGTTTTATATTTTTTGCAAATTTGTTTGTATTTTTCAATATTTTTAGGACAACGGTCGTACAGGCTAACCCTTTCGAAATAGAATTTACTTTTGGCTTTTATATTTTATACGAAAATACTTTGTTAAAAAAATACTGTTACATTTTGTATAATTATAATTATCTTCTAATGCTTCCTCTACAAAATTTTATATCTAACTCTTTAGATAACTAATTTGAAGTACTTTCACATCTAAATGTCTAAAATCGTTTAAGAAACACATAATTATATTGCGAGCTGCATAACAACATAAATATTTAAATGAGCAACAAAAAGTAGCAAATTATGTATATAAATATTTTTTAAATAAATTTATTTGCAGCACTTTTTGCTTAATGGTTAATGCCCCAAGCTCTTTTATACAGGCGTAGCAGTTCGAGTGTACGAGATTCTAATTTGTAATGACGTATCTCCTAAACTTTAAAATACACACATTGCACAAAGTATCGCTTCCCCACTCTGGTTCAGCGGGCGGGTCTTTAATTCACTATCTTTGTTTAATATTATTTTGATGCGCCGATGTTCCTGAAATATAGTCAACACGCGTGAATGTTATATTTCTACACAACGGGCTATATGTTATATGTGGTTTACACGAAATCATTCTCTTAATTGTACTAAACTGTCCCATTAGTTTCGATGTTTTAGCCACACACACATACAAAAAACTTTTTACTTTCTTTTGATAAATCATCTTCCTAATTTTACGTTTTAGACGGACGGGGATAGCGGACGCTACCTATGAGTTTAGCTAAGAGGATGCATATTCCGTCTGTGGGAGCTATGTCATTCCAAACTAAAAAGAGATATATGAATTTTTTAAGTGTTTGATTTTTAAAATTGCATATTACATAAAACTTTATTTGAGTTACGTAAAAAAGTTAAATATGTAAAATTTTTGGTTGTTCAATATTCTTTTCTAAATGGAAATTATTCACCTATTAATTTAATTTTGGAACAATAAATAAACCATTTCTCTCAATTTTAAATAGTTCTTGTATTGATAATTGAGCCAATGCCAATTCTTCAAACTTTTTTCATGTTTCGATAATCTTGCATTTGAACATTGACTACGTAATAATCGCTTTACAAGTGTAGTGCAACAAGTAGATTTTTTTCTTGTACAAATAGAGTGGAAGGAAGATGCAGTTAGCAAATATCGTTCCCTCCATTTGACACTTTATGACTGTATTACTGTTGCCCTTTCAGTTTCTTCAATTTCTTTTTCGGTTTTTTTAAACTTTTCTTTTTCCTATTCATAAAAATTTTCATCCAAATAAG
The DNA here is from genome assembly GCA_033557785.1 of Enochrus cinctus. NCBI lineage: Eukaryota > Metazoa > Arthropoda > Insecta > Coleoptera > Hydrophilidae > Enochrus > Enochrus cinctus. The sequence goes on from JAUIMW010001856.1 coordinate 3,873, forward strand.
GTTTACCAATCATCTCTTCATAATCATGCTCATTCTTTTTTTTTAACGCAGGTGGTTTTCTCTTTATCCTGGACTTATTTTTATTTTATATATTTCATAGATCTCTTTTTCTTCGTTTTTCGAATGTTTCGAGTGAGGATATTGAATTGAGAGAAACTACCTTGGCAGAACATTTGCTCTGGTAGCTTCAGCCGCTAACAAAATTAATACGTTTACCCCCTACAAATTTTACAATAATTGAGTTAAATAGTTCAAAGGCATTACTGTCAATATCTTCAAATAAGCTACGTTTTTGGTTTGATATTCTATTTATTATGCTTAAGTCTTAAGTCTGATATAAATTTCTGTGTATGATTTTATTTGTTTTAGTTCACCACCTTCTTTGTTCTGTGGGTTAATTTTCGAAAATATTATATAATGTTTTTAGAATACTAGGTTAGTTGAAAACTTCGCGGAGCGGGGATAAAAAAAGGGCAAAACTAAAAAAAAATACCCATAGTCTTCAGTGTATTCTCCCATAACTTCAATACATATTTTCCCATGATTTTCCAATTCAGTTATACCATCTCTAAAATGGTTTTCTGGAAGCTCGTCAAAATATTGGTTCACAGTCGCTATAACTTCTTCATTTGGGGAAAACGCTTTCCACGGAGAATTTTTTTTTAATTTGGAAATAGATGGAAGTCCGAAGGGGCTAGATCGGGAGAGAAAGGTGGATGTTCGATCAATTCATACCGTAAATCGTTCAATTTGGCCATTGTTTGAACACATTTATGTGCTGACGTGTTATCTTGATGGAAAAGGATTTTTTTCTTCTTCAAGCCAGGTCACTTTTCTTTAATTTTTGTCTTTAACTATCTAACAGATTTGAATAATACTCTCCTACTAAGGTTTTACCGGTTTGAAGATAATCGATCAACAAAATGCTCTTTGTATCCCAGAAAACAAATGCCATAACCTTTTTGGACGATTTGGACCATTTTGGTTGTTTTGGGTCTGAACAACCAGGCTCATTCCACTCTGAGGTTTGTTGTCGCAGCTTGGGATCATTCCCCCTAACACATTCACCATTTCACTATAAATTTCCATCACTTTCAAACCCTTTTTCACTAAAAATTTTATTATCGCAGGATATTCAATTGTTTCCATGATTAAGTTATGTTGACACGTCTAACATCAAAGCGTCATAAAAACACACTGACTCATAACGAGTTGAAATTTGCAGATGCGTTCATTAGAAGCATGTGACCTTGAATGCAGTCGAAATTGTAGCTCTATCAACGAATTAAAGTCTTCGCTTCGCGAACTTTTAAACTAACCTAGTATAAACTGTTTTATTTCAAAATTATCCGACTTTGTTGAAAATCTTCTTTCTATTATTATTTTTGTTTATGCAAATATTTTAGGGCGATCGTCGGAACTTATTCATTACATTCTTTCACTATAGGTTTGATTCCGGCGATAAATTCTAATGCAAAAATGGTGGGTGAGCAAACACTAAACAGGCTCGAAATAACAATGTTAAAAAATATTTTAGAGCCCAAAAATCGTTGTTTTAACTTCCGTTTCCACATCCTAGGAACAAGGGCTTTAACCTGAACTTATAAAAGTTCCAAAAAGTATTTGGATAGTTGGTCAAAATAAAATGGTCTAAAACGCTAAGATTTTCTTAGTTTTTACGATTACTTTATTGGATTTTTTTTTGATTCAAATAAAAGCCTTTACAACTACGACTTTTTTTGCTCATCCTTAATTTTTGCAAAAATGTAATTCTCTTTCTATAATTAGAATCCTTAGCCTGAAAAGAACTAATTATAGCTTATTGTAACGGTAACTGCCCAGAGATAACCGAGATCGCCAAATTCAATGGGAGCAAGTGGTCGCGGTAGGAATATAAGTCTATTGCTATTAAGAACAATATTATCAGTTGCAGCTCCGGTTACAAGATGACGCAAGTAGCCTTGATTATTAATTACAGGAAGATGTTCAGCCTTATGAGACAGTTTGTCACCAATTTTGATCTCTTTTGTTGTACTGCCACCTATAAGAAATAATAGCTGCGATATCACGTACTATTTATCTTATACATACACCGACCGAACAGATGTTTGGCAACTCGGCACACCGAATTACGCACTCTTTTTTTGTCACTAAAGTTTCCAAATAAAAAGGAACTATAAATTTACTCTACGCAAGGTTTACTAAGAAACGTATTTATTAAGAAAAAACTACCTGTTCTAGTAGGTCTTCAACTTCGGGTTGTAAAATTGTATTTTTTCCCGAGGACGGACTTGTGCGGTGCTGGCATATTTTATAAATTTACCCTGTGTAAGGTTAATTTATAAAGGTAATTATTAGGAAGAAAGTTACAAAACCACCTGGCATAAAAGTTTTGAGTTTTCATGTAAAACATATAAAAATATCTTGTGCGGTGCTTGCATATTATATTCTCTATTTTCGGATCGTGACAATTAAATGAAGAGTTATAAAAAAAATAATACTTTAATGAATCAGTTCGAACTTACATTATGGTGTAGCGGACCACAGCCCATTAGCCCCTACAACTTACCACCCTCCCAAACACATTATATAAGCATTTTATGAGTAGAATTTCATTGTTGAAGTATGTAGTGTATCTCTATATTTCCATTATTCATACAGACATTAATAAAAGAAAGAAATTCTAGTATTGTTTTGCTTTTATATTACTTATTTCTTTTAATAAGAATGCAAATTTTTGTTCTAAAATATTCTTATTTGAATTAATCAATAAAATCATTCCTGAATATCGGAATGTGTTTGTCCAAGGCTGAGGATAATTATCTTTTTTTAAATTTTTCAAGCACAATTATGGCAATGAAGAAGTTTTGTTTTTAAAAAGAAATGCAATTTTTATTATTAAATTTTCAAATTTAAATTATCAGATTTATTTATTTTTTTATTTATTATAATACCAAGGACCAATAATTTTAATAAAAATACATTGAGTACAAATTTTACAGTATATTGTAGTAAAGATCTACGTTTAAAATAGAATACATTATTGCGCAAATAATTAATTTGATTAGTTTTTTAAATAAATGACAAAATATTGATCACAATTAAAATAGTCACAACTATTTACAAAAAATTGTCAAATTACCCATATACCCAGGCATACATTGGAAAAATATGATTATTATTGTACCATGAGAGAAATATTTCAACCTTAGATGGATTTGTAGGAGGTTGATTTTTTTTAATTTTCATGTTGAATTCTTAAAAATTTTGTACTGGACATATAGAATACACATATTTCAGTAATTTTATCTGAGGGTGTAAATTGATCTGGACATTTCAGTTGATTTTGTGTGGAAGTTTCCATTGATCTATTGTCATCGGCATTGTCCTTGGCATTCTCTGTCATGCACTTCCAGCGTTACAAATGGTATAGCGGTTTCATTCGGTATATAAGTGATGAAATTAGTTTTTGTTATATTAAATTTCAAAAAGTTTTCAAAGCAGTGGCTTTATTTCATTCATGTCGGTCTCTGTCTGATTCTTGACATGGTTCCAATTATCTCCTGTAATTATAAGGGCGGTGTCGTCGACATATGATATTATTTTTCAGTTAGTTTTGAGATAAGATAATTCATTAATGTATATTAAAAATAATATTGGCCCTAAAACTGTCCTCTGTGGAACTCCAGCCCTCACAGTACACTCCTTAAGTATTCTTGGAATAGTTTTAGTGGTAGTCCTCTTATTCGTATGCTATTTAATTTCTCTATCAGTAATTTATGTGAGACTGTGTCAAAGGCTTTCACTAGGTCAAGAAACACCGACAAGCATTTCTTTTTTTCGTTTATACCTTGTAGGATATTTTCTGTCAGATCTACCAGTTCCATTTCCGTTGACCTACCGTTTCTGAATCCATATTGGTTATCACTTAGAATGTTGTTATCGTTTAAGTAATTCATAAGTCTAGTTTTAATGCATTTGTAATATAATAATAATAATTTGTATAATTTAGCAATGTTATTTATTAATGATATTGGTCTATAGTTGTTTGGCACTTTTTTGTCTCCACTTTTATAAATCGGTGTAACTATAGCCTTCTTAAATATTCTGGGTATCTCACCCGTTTCAATTATTTTATTAAATATGTGTTGCAGTGATCCTACAATATATTGATGAGACATTTTAATGATTCTAGCGGTTATGTAATCAGAACCCGTCACGCCGTTGTCTTTTAAGCTATTAATTTATTTCTGTTTGTGCAATCGGAGTTATGAAAAACTGCCGGGTAAACATATTGAATTGGGGTTGCTAGTACATTCATTTGTGTTATTTATGTCTATATTGAGAAAGAAATCATAAAATCCCTTAGCTATTTTCTTATCTTCCCCACGATCCACGTTTCTTATAGTATGTATTTTAGTATTCTTTGTCTTGATGCTAACTATTTCTCGTACAGCTTCCCATGTTGTTTTCATGTCATTCCTATTCCCTAGTTTATTTTTAGACTATGACTCTTAAGTATTTTTGATCAATTTATTTAGTTTATTTCGGTAGGCTTTATATTCTATGAGTCAAGGTTTCCGCTTTGTTTGTTTACTTTTTGTTAAATTTTATTTATTGCTTTAATCAGCTCATTTGTTATCCGCGGTTTAAGATGTTTTTGTTTCGTGTCTATCAATTTGTTTGCACATTCATCTGGTAAGGAAATCGAATAGACCTCCCTCCAGTTTTAATGTGATGTTTTATTTAGATAATTTTTATAGCTTATGATAGTTACTTTCTCAATGGGAGTCTCGGTTTTAATAAAATCCATCAATTTTTGCATCTCGCTTAGCTGATCACACATCTTTTTCATCTGCGCGATACAGTCGCTGTATCTCGTCTCCAAGATCGGTCCGTTATTATCAGCCTTTTTTGGCGGCGTAGTGGGAATTACTCACTGCGGTACGTCCCTGTTTTTTCTGCTAGGTGGGCGGTGCCTTACTTGCCACTCGAATTCCAGCCTTATGGATATTCCAATTATTTTTCTGCAATTTAGAGTCAGAGTATGTAGTTTTATTTACACACTGCACTTCCTCTCCTTCCAATTAACCACTTTAATAACTTTATGGTAACACAAATCTAACTAACACTGATTTATGTGGATTTTTTGGGGTCACTGAATGCATGCACGTGTCTACGTAAATACGGGATGTTTCAATTGATCTGGACAATATAATTTATCGGGGTGTTTAAATTGATTGAGCGGTCTAATTGATCTGGCGACATATATTGAACTTAATTGCCCAGATTGATCTGGGCGCATTAATTGATCTGGGCGTTTCAAATGACCTGGCCTCATAAGTTGATCTGGATCTTTCTATTGATCTGAACGCATAGATTGATCTGCCTGTTCAATTGATCTGGCTACCTACATTGATCTGGGCGATTGAATTGATCTGGACGCATTAATTCATCTGCGCGTATAAATTGATCTGGCCGTTCAATACTGATCCGAGCGCATTATTCATCTGGGCATAAAATTAATCTATTGTAAGAGTAAGACCAATTAATGAACCCAGATTAATTGGTCTTACTTTTGCAATTGATCTGAACGTTTCAACTGATCCGCGTACTATAACTGATCTGGATATTTAAATTGATTAGGGAGCATACATTGATCTGTCTGCATAGACGATTAAATTGATCCGGACGTATTAATTCATCTGGGCATATAAATTGGTCTGGGCGTATGAATTCATCTGGATGTTTTAATCGATCTGGGAATATAAATTATTCTGACTGCATATATTGATAGAGACTTCGTATACTCTATTCGAGTAAAGAATATACCCTGCAAAATATAGCTTAGTTTTCCAAAGACAATTGATTGTGTAATGAACATTAATTTTCTATGTGTGGTGAATTATCAGAATCCGAATCGGTATCTTCTGAAGAACTTGCAAATATTTCTTCAACTGATTTTGGACTTCTGCATATGTTTCTTCTACGTCTTCCTCAAATATGAAATTACTTAATTCGACTGCAGGGCAATTTCCAATTTCTGATGGGGAAAATGTTATGTAAGATTTTTTTTGCAAATTATTTCTGAATCTCGTGATGCTGGGATTTGGGTCGTAGCCTCCTCCGGAACGTAAAATTGAAAAAAGATTCTCCAGAGGATCTTGATTTAAAACTCCCAACCTTAAATATTTTAATCCCTTAGACTGCAAATCGTTCCATAAACTCATCATTCCAATTAACGTGCTTTGTAAACCATCTATAAAATATATATTTCTTCTTTTAACCCCGCTTACACGGAATTCCAAAATACTTATATAATTAACCCTTTAAAATTTTCTTCATGCTTTCGTTAATATATTGACAAAGGCTATTTAAAGCATCGATTCGTTAATAATTCTAAAAAATTCACAAGTGTTTTTTGCAGTTGTGTTTTTTATTTGATTTGCCTCAACAGCAGTTTTCATAGTTGGAGTGTTATATATAAATTTACGCATAAAGGTTCAGAGCTCGACTAATGGTATACTAGGCCAGGTAGTAAAATACTGCTCTCCACGCGATTCAACTAGCTCTTATATTGGTAGCTGTATTGAACATCTAAATAATGTATATGTGTATATATGTATATTTGTTCAAAATCACATAGAGAGATTTTCTTCCTTTACAAAGTCAACTCCGACACCCACTCCGTCTTTTCCAACAAAATAGGCGTCAAATACAAGGCATATGTTTTTGTAGAGTAAAATATTCTCGTTCTGCTCAACTTACAGTAGATACAATGGAAAAGTCTTTTACATATAATATTATGTTTACATATAATATGTGTTAAAAAATTGATATATGGCCCCAATATTTCAATCAATAAGGTTTAGTAGCTTGAAGCGAATTTTTTTTTGCTATACATTAGTTTATATTCTAAGTAGTTAAAAAAAATTCAAAAAGATTCTGTGTATAAAATCAATGTTTGGAAGATATTCTTTCTTGTGAGTTGCTTATCCTTTTTTTTTAATAATATGTTATGTTTATTTTCCAAAAAAAATCTACGGGAATGTAAAAAATTACAACCAACAATAATCTTGGACAATTAAATACATTCAAAAAACGGCAATTGTTATATTTCATGCTTATGTTACATGAAGAGTGGTTAAAACATTGAAGCTGAAGCCCCAATTTTCAGATTCAGAATCATAATTTGTAGTTACAAAAGGTAAGTGGTTAATAAATGAGTTTATTTAATTAAAATTTATATTCAAAACTATTTACATTAATTATTAACAATTAACAAACTAAATGAAATTGTCTACTATTTATAACAAACACGACGCGGTGAATATTTATAAGGCGCGCCATTGGTGGCTTCACTTCGGCTAACTCTATGCGTCTGTCCGGCTGACTAGCTGCCGCCTCGGTCCGATGTGATGTCTTATATAGTGGTGTAGATTCTCCCAAATTCGACATTTAGAATTTTTAGATTTTCGATTCGTTTCCATTGCGTTCTTTGGTCGAAAATCGGTCGTTACATTGCCCCCTCCTGGCCTGAATCGTCCCGATCAGTAATATGTTCTGTGGTCCGAGGCAAATTCCTCCAGGTCTTCACATTCACCGGATGTAGGCAGTGTCTTAGGGAGCATCCTCCGTCGCAATTGACCTTCAGCCAACCCCGGCAGACCTATACACTTTCCAGAGAAGAAGGCTGGTGACGGTACTCACAAGTCTCCCCTTTCAGACATCCCCTCGTGTGGTAGAAATAGCAGTCT
>JAUIMW010001857.1:0-11625 GCA_033557785.1 Enochrus cinctus
GTCAATCTATAACATTATATATTCTTCTTAAAATTTGGCCCTTAACACTCGCAGCTTCGCTGCTCGCCGAGATTCGCCAAAACGAATCCTTAAGTTTTTATGTATCGTCCTTCGCGGCAACAGTGTATTTTGATTGCCAAAATAATGCATATTTCTTACTGTAATATGCTTTGTTTTCTAAAACGTACGTATCTTATGCTAGTTTGTTTTGTTTGCTTAATAACGCACATATCTTACTCTATACTTTATCCGTTTTAAGAAGGGTCAAGTTTGGGCATGGTACCCCAACCTTTCAAAGCAACTCATGACTGAGGAAGGATACTTAAACGTGTATAATACGAATCAAATGAACCTAAGGCGCTACGACCGATAATTTCTTGAAATTGTAACATCAATGATAATTTGAACTGTCTTTTATTTTGTTAATTAAGTATTAATTTACATAAATGTTAAAATTTGAATAAAAAAACATTTTATCTTCCTCTTCAATAACATGTTCATCACAATTATTACACTTTCCTTGAGTTATTAATGATACACCTTCGTTCAAAAGTCTTTGATCGTCAACTCTTTTGACTTTGTTGGTTTTTATATCATTTCAACAAAATTTCCATTCTTGTAATAAATTACACTCAAAAATAACATGCCGACAAATTATACACAACACATTGGAAGAAAATGTTTTGCCAAGACTCTTGTGCTGGTATTTTAATGCGGTTATGGTCACTCTTAACTTTCGAGAAAATTTGGAGGTGTGATTTTTTAAGTGAGAAACCAATAAAGGGGATAATGATCCAACGACCGTGGCCGTTACTGACCCTTTTACTTGTATTTTTGTGCATCATAAAAGTCCTTCTTATAATGAATAGAGTTTAAATATATATTTATTTATTATTAATACATTATTATTTATTTATTTGCACACAAGTGAGAATGCTAGAGAAGCAAAATCCAAAAATGACCAACATATGTCATTACATAGGAATAAAATAATTATTTTACTTTGGTAAATATCAACTGTATGGAAACTAAGATCTCACTAAGAAAAAACCTTCCACAAAGACTTTTTTGTTAATTGTGAAAAATAATCATTGTAAGCAAATTGAAGAAAAATTAGTTTCCATACAGTTGATATTTACCAAAGTAAAATAATTATTTTATTCCTATGTAGTGACATTTGTTGGTTATTTTTGGATTTTATTTCTCTAGCATTCTCACTTGTGTGCAAATAAATAAATAATAATGTATTAATAATTAACTTATAAACTAAACTAAATTAATTTTAATAAACCCTGCCTATATATGCAATACTGGGTGACTTCTGAGTTCTAGACCCTGCTTAATTTATACCATTAATTACAAGAACAAATTGAACAATAGGGCATTACCTCTGTATGGTTGTCTGTGGTATAACTAATTAGTTATTTATAGTAACTGACGTGTTATTTTTAGAGTATCATTAAAATGATGATAATAGTAGCCATTCTTGGTGGAGTGAATATTTTCCACTATATAAACCAACCACAGCCATCCTGGTGGCAATGGTGTGTAGAAAACAAACTGTACGCTTGTTTGATGCTTTTCTTCTTGTGCAACATTGTGGAGGGGCAGCTGATGCAATCTGGAGCATTTGAGATTTCGTTGAACGATGTTCCAGTATGGTCCAAGCTGCAAACCGGTAGAATTCCTCAGCCAGCCGAGTTGTTCCAAATAATCGACAACCACATGCAATTTACTGATAGAACAATAGAGTTAAACGGATTTGCTAAGTAATTTAAGATTTTCCTGTTAGCATATACATTTGTGTTTTATATTGATGGATTTCATTTTTTCATAAACGAAAGGTGTATAGATTTTTTTTAAAGACATTCCTGTATTTTTTTTTCAGAATAAATTTGTAAAATATAAAAAAATTGTGTACCTTTGTGCAATACATATTTATACACTACTATTGTTAACAATAAAGTTGATGTCTGATTTTTTTACATTGCTCTTTTACAGTTGTTTTTTTAACCTTTTATTTGAATTTTCATCTTGTATAAACTGTGGTGGGCTCAAAATTCACATATCAGTCTCCTCATCAAATCTCATAGAGGAGTAATACCAAATATTCACAAAAAAAACATCAATTTGGTAAAATATACAATTTTTATTAATCATTTACAGAAGTTAAACAATTTTACAAATTTATGTAATATTATTATAAAATAACATGGAACTTAAAATTTATAAATTTACAAAGGCTATGCAAAATACATTACTCTGGCAGTGTTTTAAGTATAAAAAAATGCAAAAAAATATAACAACTTAAGCTAATTTTATACAAGTAGCACCATTTTTTTCCATTGAATTGTTCATTAAGTATAGCTAATTAGGAATATATTTAGTACAATACTCTACACTTAAGAAATCTACGTTTTCTGAAGGAAATCACCAAAATTATTTAAATTTCTTAACTTTATCGTAGAGGTATTTTGAACACAATTTTTTAATTATTAAATAATTAAAACCCATTCATTTTCATTCATAGGAGGACATGCTTTGAAGCTTGGAACATTTTTCGAAAAATATCATTTAAATATTAGCATTATGGCAACATGTCCTTTATAAAAAAATAATTAAATTTAATACACTATATCACACATCTATAGTCAAAAATATGGCACTTATTCTGATCTAGGTTCTTCTTGTGGTTGATTTGGACGGTAAGGCCGTCTTGGGCGTTGTCTTCTTGGACCTTGTTGCCCAGGATAAGATTGTCCTGGGAATTGCTGTCCTGGATATGACTGTGCTGGGTATTGCTGTCCTGTATATGGCTGTCCTGGGTATTGCCGTCCTGGATATGACGGCCCTGGATAAGACTGTCCTTGTGGACCAACTGATGGCCTGTATCTCGAGGGTTGTCTAATTTCTGCTGCTGGTTCTCGAGGAGGCTCATACCTTGGCCGAGATCTTTCCGCAGGTGGATCAACTGGAGCTTGGAATCTGAAATTTTTGATAAATATATTGTAGAAAATGCTTCGTCTTAAATTATCCCAAGACTCGAGAGATAATTGAAAGCGCTTTGGAATTACCTTCTCCTGATACAAACAGCACATCTGCTGATTCTTGAAGTCAAGTCCATTCCAGCCTTGATAGTTTGTTGTCTGGGTTTTCGGAACATAGCGTAATCTTCTATTGTTGCTAACCAGTACGAGTATGCTGTTGTGTGATAGTTGCAGCGACCATGTCCGTGGCATTCAATAAATGGTCTTGGTCGGAATTCCTCAAGACAAGAACCAGGGGAAACCAGTGATTGTCCTGAACCTTCAGCACCAGCATCAGTTTGCTTTAATAAAATAAAATATAATGAAATACTGGAAAAATGGGGAACCTATTTTTAAATTTGAACAAATGAATATGAACTTACCATTAAGAAGCTGTAACCAACCCATAACTCATCCCAACCCGTTGGGCAGGAAGGAATAGACATGGACTGACTGTGGACAGCCATTACTCTCGTAGGTGCTTCACACACGGAACATCTACCAAGTAAAAATTACATTAGAACATTATTTGCTTTACAACTTTTGCTCTTACCTGGAAATATATCTTCCAACCTCTGGTGCTGGAATAGGCGTCATCATCGCTGGCATAGGCTCATTAGTAGACAACCAATAACTGTACTCATTTCTCAAAGAATATTCGCAAACATCATTAAGATTACAGAACAAATAAGGCATTGTATTGAACTTCCTCAGGCAACTTCCTGGTGCTCCCAAATCTTGCCCATGAGCTTTTGCATTGCCCATAATGTACAGTAATGAAAATCCATCCCACATTTTAATAGTATCTTTAGGACATTCTGGAGTGATCTCAGATTGAGAATGTTTTGTAAAGAAGAAACCTCTACTGCTAGGTCCTGGGTGTTTTGGAGCAGGATCGCCTCTAGTACCAGGGGCACCAGGTATACCAATTTGACCGGTCCTTCCTGGCAAACCATCATCTCCTCTTTCTCCTTTAATGCCTGTTTCTCCTGGCACACCTGGATAGCCCGTTAAACCTGTATCCCCTCTCATGCCTTTCAAACCTTGAAAACCAGGCAATCCTATCAAACCTCTTTCTCCAGGTAAACCAACGAATCCTGCGACTCCTTCGTCACCCGGCAACCCAGGGAACAATCCATTAGAAACTTCTCCTGGTTCACCTTTCTCACCAGGAACTCCTAAAAGTCCTTCGTATCCTCTAAAACCTGCATCTCCTGTCAAACCACGACTTCCCTTTATTCCAGGCAAACCCGGATAGCCGTTCAAACCAGGTTCTCCCCGTAAACCTTTTTCACCTCGAGCCCCAGGGAATCCCATAAAACCAGAATCACCTTTTTCTCCTTTAGATGCAAGTGATGCAAATCCAGGCTCTCCCATCTTTCCCTTAAAACCTTTATTTCCAGCCAGTCCGTCCATACCAGGCCTTCCAGGTTGCCCCGGCAAGCCCGTATTACCAGGGTACCCGGGTTCTCCAGGCAAACCTTTATCACCTCGCAAAGAGCTACCCGGTGCTCCTGGCAAACCAGGCAATCCATCATCTCCATAATCTCCTGGGGCACCTTTAGTGGTACATATCGTAAATTAGTACACATAATTATTTTCAAATTAATATATTAATTTTTTTTTAAATTTCTTACCTTTAGAACCAAAACGCCCAGGAATTCCATCCCTTCCATCCAGGCCAGGACGTCCTATTTCTCCGGGTTCAGGGTTGACACCAGGAAGACCTGACATACCAGGTGGTCCCGTATCTCCCCTAAATCCTTTAACACCTTGTAACCCATAATCACCCTGCTGTCCTTTAGGTCCTACGTCACCTCTTTCGCCCTTTGCACCCGGTCTGCCGTAATAACCTTCCTCGCCCCGTTGTCCCTTTGATCCAGGAAGACCAGTCATACCAACTTCTCCAAAATCTCCTTTATCGGCTATTGCATATTGAGGAGCTCCTGGAAGACCTATTTCTCCTTTTTGGCCTTTTTCTCCCCGCCATCCACGTTCACCGGACAATCCAATATCACCTGGCAGCCCTGGCATTCCGATTCGCCCTGGATTCCCAACATCACCAATTTCTCCTTTGACACCATATTCTCCAGGAAATCCGTCGTCCCCACGTTCTCCCTTTATTCCATCAAATCCAGGATTACCAGGGAAACCAACTTGACCAGGGAACCCTTTTTCACCTATCATACCTGGAGGCCCAATAAGCCCTGCATCACCTCTTTCACCTTTAAGACCATATGTACCATTTCTTCCAGGATAACCCCAATCTCCCAAGTCACCTGTGGAAATATTAGCGATTTATTTATCAAAACGAAAACAATCAAAAAATTTATATACCTTTTTCTCCAACAGAGCCCTTGATACTAATTCCATCATCTCCATTTTGACCACGTGCTCCATTAATACCTGGGCGACCATCGTATCCAGGTGGTCCAGTATATCCTACATCTCCCATTTGTCCTTTGGGCCCGCTAAACGAAGAATCTCCCTTTAAGCCAGGTAATCCAGGAAGTCCATAGTCTCCCCTCGGTCCGGGAAGGCCAGCAACACCACGGAAACCGATAGATCCATTTACTCCTTGATCTCCTCTAAAACCTTTCATTCCCTTGAAACCCATTATTCCAGGACGTCCTTGTTGTCCAGAAAGACCTGGATATCCATCATCACCGCGAATACCCTGAAGACCAGGGTATCCTTGATTTCCTTTCCTTCCTGGTCTTCCAGGCACTCCTGGTGCACCTTGATTTCCTGGTGCTCCTCGATTTCCTATCATTCCCACTTCTCCCTTCATTCCGGGCGTTCCAGACACGCCAGTTGGTCCATGTTCACCTTTTTGTCCAACATCACCAAACATTCCAGGTAATCCTGGCCAACCAGGCAGGCCGGGTGACCCCGGGGCACCAGGTATTGATATTCCTCTTCTTCCTTTGACACCTGGTGATCCTGGAAAACCTGTAAATCCGGGGGCACCCTTGCCACCTTTGAATCCTTTGATTCCCATGACTCCCACTTTTCCAGATATTCCTTGTGGACCTTCATCACCTCTGTCTCCCTTCATTCCAGCGTAACCTGGCAATCCTTTATCTCCAGGCAGAACTTGTCTTCCAGGGTCACCACGATCACCTTTTTGAGCAAGAGGACCAGGCAACCCTATAGGTCCAGGACGTCCGTCGTTTCCACGGGGACCTCTGGGCCCTTCTAAACCAGGTAATCCTGGGTAACCTTTAAGACCTTGGGGACCCTCTACTACTAAACCTACAGGGCCTTGGAATCCAGGCAAACCTCGGTATCCTTGATCTCCTGGGAAGCCTTTGTTACCCTTTTCACCTTTCCTACCTGCAATAAACAATGTATTTTTTAAACGAAATTTATTTCAAAGCTTCAGATACATACCTCTATCACCAATTAAACCTGTGTCTCCCTTGTCACCTTTAAGATCTGTAAGACTGTAAACACTGCTGTCGCCTATGTCTCCCTCATCTCCTCTCTCACCCACATCTCCTTTAATTCCACTATAACAAAACACTTTCAATAAAAATAATAAAAAATAATAATAAGCACGTACGGAATTCCATCGTATCCCCTTTCTCCTGTCAAGAATGGTTTCGGTGTTGGAGCAGGATCTCCTTTTCTACCAGGTAACCCATCTCTTCCGGGCAGCCCATCTCGTCCACGTAGTCCTATTTCTCCGGTATCACCTTGTATTCCTTTTGGCCCACGATCACCAAATAATCCAGGTTCTCCCTTTGGACCTAACATTCCTTTAGGACCTTCATTTCCTGGAAAGCCTGGTTCACCAACATCAGCTTTTTCTTGGCTGGTACCCTTCTGAATATATACTTCTCCTCTAGCTCCTTTTTCTCCTGGCAAACCTTGCAAGCCATGATTACCAGGGCTACCTTGTTGACCTTTTGCACCATCAGATCCAGGTCTTCCTGGCCTACCCTTGTCTCCTCGCGGCCCCGCCAAACCCGCATAACCTATTCTGCCTAAAAATCCTGGAAGGCCGTCATCACCCCTTTCTCCCTTTAATCCAGGTAAACCTATAATTTGTTTTTCAACATTTTTTCTCAGTTTTATGGAACGGAATATTTGTGGTATGTAATAAGAATTAAGGCTATGACGCAATGAAAATTAATCTTACCAGGTCTGCATATGCCACAATCATCTCCACGTCGTCCTTTTGGTCCAGGAAGTGCGTCATATCCAGGTGTACCGTCTTCACCAGCATCACCTGGCAAGCCAGGAGGTCCTAATTCACCAGGTGGTCCTCGAATGGGTCTACCAACACCTGGGTAACCTTTTTGGCCTTTTACACCAGTATCTCCCCTGTCACCACGGGCACCCGGGTATCCATCTCGTCCTGGTAAACCATCATCTCCCGGAGGTCCTATAACATCTAAACCTGGCAAGCCTTTAGGACCTACTAGCCCAATTGGTCCCGGGAAGCCTGGTTCTCCATTAGGTCCTTGAATTCCGGGTAGCCCATCATTACCCCTTTCGCCTTTAATACTTATGCCTTTTCTTCCAGGAGGTCCTGGCATACCATGAGGACCGGGTTTTCCTGGAGGTCCGATAGGTCCTGGCAAACCTGGTTTTCCGGGTATACCAGCCATTCCTCGTTCTCCGGGAGGACCTTGAGGACCTTGTCGTCCAATGTTTCCGACGACAATTTCGTCTAACTCAGGGACGTAAATACCAGGAGGCCCGTCCAAACCTTGATCACCAGGAGGACCTCGGTTACCCGATTCTCCGAATTCGCCTTTTTCACCAGGTTCGCCGTCAAGTCCGGCATAACCAGGAGCACCTTTAAAGCCCTTGTCTCCACTTGGACCTTCCGGACCTATTCTTCCTTGTTTACCTCGAGGTCCATCACTACCTTGTTCACCCTTTTCACCTTTAATTCCAGCCAATCCTGGCCTACCCTAAATAACATAGTTTTAAATTTTACTCACATTTAAGTAAAATTATTAAAATGGACTAGTTACAAGAAAATACAAACCTGAGGACCTCGTACACCTGTTTCTCCCTTCCTTCCACGAAGTCCTGTTATACCATGATCTCCTCGAATTCCCTTATGACCAGGTTCTGCCACAACGAATGTTCCTGTGACTTCTGTTACATCGCCAGGTTCACCTGCGTCTCCTGTTTCACCTAACTCTCCGGGGACACCTGGCACTCCCCATGTCGCATCACCTGGTTCACCTCTCGGGCCAAATAGTCCTCGATCACCAATAGCACCCTGCAATTTATATGGAAATGATAAACAAGGAATTGTAGTGGGATTTAATACATACTCTTCGCCCTGGGAAGCCACGTTCGCCTTTCGGTCCTCGCCCACCAATAGGACCTATAGGACCCGGGGGGCCGTCGTATCCGAATTCACCCCAGTCACCTTTAGTACCAGGAGAATTTCCACCACCATCGCCAGGTTCACCTCGTTCACCTCGGAGACCTTCTCGACCTTCAGGGCCTCGACCGCCAGGACCACCGGGGTATCCTCTAATACCAGGAGTACCATCAGTGCCATTACATCCATCTAATCCAGTTGGACCTATAGATCCAGGATCTCCTTCCTTGCCCTGATAAAAATTTAAAAATAAAAAAACATGCAATAATTTATAATGTGGGTACTTACGGCTGGACCAGGAAGTCCTGGATGTCCTCTTATTCCATCGTCTCCCTAAAACATTTCGACCTTGATTAAGTGGTGAAAGGTAGCAATGTTAAGATAATTACTCTGAATCCCTTTTCTCCGACTCCTCCGAATTCACCTCCTGCGCCCTTTTCTCCTTTTGGACCTGACGGTCCATCGTAGCCTATGTCACCATATTCACCTTGTTGTCCTGGCATTCCTGGAACACCAGGGTGTCCTAGAGTTCCTTTGATGCCTGTGCAGTTGCATTTGTATGCGTTTTGACATCCTGTACAGCTCTGAAATACAGGAGACGTGAGTATAATTGAACTTAATGCAAGAAGAAGAAAGAAATAATTTTGGATTTAATGAATCATTACATCGTAGCAAGCAAACTTTTTATTCATGATGGATGACATCGATAGACACAGAAAGAAACCTTTTAGAAAATTTAACATAAATAAATTGGTAATAAGACGACTGCCTCCTAATTTTACTTTGAGCGTTTTCGAAGAGCAGGTTGGGCATATTCCGGACCATAACTATATTTATTTTGCCAAGTCTTCCAAACATAACAACTTTTGTAGGGTTTACATCAACTTTTTGCACTATGAAGATTTGCTTAGGTTTATGGAAAAATTTGACAATTACGTATTTTTAGATTCTAAAGGTAGCATTTTAACATCGTTTTTAACGTTGCTGATGTTGATGTTTTTTAGGAGTTGAATACCCAGCGGTGGTGGAGTTTGCAATGAGCCAAAACGTCCCCCAAATGAGGTTGCCCCAAAGAGACATCCTTTGCTCGACTATTGAGCATGACGATTGTTACAAGTATTTCTTGAAAAAACTGGAGTTTGAAAAGCGGCCTGTCAAAAGGGCCGATTACAATTTTGAGTTCCAGAGCAGCCAAAAAAACGAAAGTTTGACCCCGCTTCTAAAGTACATAGCTGATAGGAAGCGGTATAAGTTTAAAGATGGAAGGCGCCATAAATGCTTCAAAAGGAAAGATGAAAACGCTATGGTTTTTGTCAACAGCAATGTGAAAAAAACTCATTTGGTGTGCTTCAATAGATTCAACGCTAATAAGTCATTGAAAAATGATAAATTTGACAAGTAAAAGTATCATTGACATATAATGCTTAAATTTTCAAAAAATATGTAATTTTTAGTAAAATAGATTTTAAAAATTATATGTTAACTTTTAGGATTTTCTAAGGAAATTAAATATATTTTGAATCTTTGAATCTTTATTTGTGTAGATTTAACAAAAAGAATAACGAAGGTAGTGAAGTACCTAAGTACGTAAAAAGTGGAGTATCTGGAGGACATTCCATTTAACTGATTACGATGAAACAGCAAAAGGTTACAGACTAATCAAAATACGAAGAAAATAATCAACTGTCGTGGTATGACTGAAAAAATATAAGAAGAAAGGCATCATTTTATTAGAGAAGCTGTAGCTAATAAACAGATTATTTCTGCCAATAAACGAGATGCCAGCTGACATTTTGACAAAGGGCTAGAAGTTGCGGATAATAATATGAAAAAAATTTCAGTTAAATTTGCCAAAGTTGTACCGGTTCCTGATTGGTCGGAGACTGTGATAGGTTGGTAGAACTTAGAAGGGAAAGCTTGAGTGAATTTAAAAACTCTCCCTCATTACAATTGCTGAGTAAGTTAAAGACTATTTGTAGAAGTTTTAAAAATTCCTTTAAAAAGAAAACAGAGATCCTTTGCTAGATTTTTGGACTCATTCAATGTTTAGACTCCTTATAAAACTCTCTGGAATCATGTTAAAAAACTTATCTTATTCAGATACTAAATTTCTCCCTTGGATATATTGAATTCATTTAATGGTTTTGTTAATGAAAATAATATTCCTGACTCTCTAAAGAATATACTTGTTTGTCCAATCATCAAGCCTAATAGAGAACCTAACTCAGTTGATAGTTACAGAGCTATTGCTTTATCATCATGTTTGACTAAACTATTAGAAAAAACGATAGTTAATAGATTTAGTTGGTTCATTGAAAATAATGCTCTCGTCTATTTTCTGCCATCTATTGTTAATAATTTATCATCTAATCAGATGCTTTTTGCTATTTTTTGTATAGACTCTGCTTACGATAACGTGGACCCATTGATTTTGACAGATATGTTGCTAATGGACGGTTTCTCTCCTCCCTTAGTTTCAGTTTTTATTCCTTAATGATTGATAGGAAGATTTTCAGTAAATCGGTGAGTGATCCTAATGAATTCAACTTCAAGGCAGTCCATGATGGAATAATTTGGTGAATGCTACTTTAATTAACTATTGGTCTTAATAATTTCAGGGGTGGGTCCAGCTAGTCTAGAACCTTTTACTCAAAATATTTTTAACGTTCTAGTTAAAAAATTAGAAAAATTGGGTTTGCAAGAAAAATCTCTGATAGGAGTTTTGAGTTTGTTCTGGCGTTGACTGGGGAGATAATTCTTAGGGTAGATTCGTGGATTTACAGCTAAAGCACAGAAAAATCTAAATCTTAGAACTATGTTGAACTATTACAAGGCTATCGTTAGAACTCATTTAGAATTTTATACTTGTCTGATTTCTGGTGACATTAAAAAACACTGTACATCTCTAGATAAAAGGTGTGAATAATAAATTAAATAATGTGGGTTTGGAGATTGGAGAATTTTATGAAAAATTCAGAAGAATGCTGCTGATATTTTGATAAAGAGCTTACTTTACGATAAGCTCTTCAGTAAGTATGTATTTTTAGTTGTGTTGAAAAATCTGGATAACAATCCTTAATTTTTTTAGCTTAACGAACCAATAAGAAGAGCTTAGTTTGAAGAGTACCTTGAGGATATTTCAGTTTCTCCAGGTCTATCGGTGTTTCTTGTCCATCATTTCACCCACCAATAAATATAATATAGTTTGTTCCAGGAGCATAGTCCACTAATCCCAGAGGTGAGAAACAC
>JAUIMW010001858.1:0-11622 GCA_033557785.1 Enochrus cinctus
GCCGTTCTGTCATCTGAACAATGGTATTGTTCGTTAATGATCAAGCTGTGAACCTTTTGTAAGATGTCGCCCGGCTCTAATGTAAACGCTCCGTTATAGAAAAAATATAACATTTACAGTTTATTTTCTTTTAATATATGTACATAATCTCAAGGCGAGCACAGTGTTTCCAAATTTTCCATGAAGATTTTGGCGAATATTGTAGTATGTGTGCAATAATACTCTATATAGAGTATGAAGGGTGCAATCAAGAGGATTTCTTGTTATAAATAACGGAAAAATACTAGGGTTCTGGAGATACGAAAAAAGTGTAATAAAAATGGATTGTACAAAACGGACAAACCTGATAGACAGGTTAGGTGTGATAAGTGCGCCACAGTGTTTAGCAGGAATGTATATGGCATCTAACTCAAAGAACATGTTTAGGTTTACCACTGTAAACTAAAAATCGACATAATGATCGCAACGGGACAATGGACAAACGCCCACTATATGAACTAAGAAGCCCGTGATGTGGTGCGTTAACCCATTCGCGCGGGAATTAAAACTTGCATTTTAAATGTTATTGTTTTTTTTTTATTTATTGAATTAATAATTTTTTGATAAAATAAACATTTTTAAATGTGCTTCATTGTTTTTTAATATTTTTTTGCAAAACCGTTGAGGGGTACTAATAAAATAGTGATAAGAGATTAATTGTCCATTATCGTTGTCAACAAATAATTGTTGATGACAATAGTCTGATGGGTAATTACAGCCTAATCGCATTACAATATACAAGCATACTCGGTAAGTGTGCACAAGATAACAGAAAAAATTGATACTAAAATGTCATGTTTGTTTAGTGAAAGTGGTTACCTGCACGTGATATTCGAAAAGTATTTCTTTGTAAAAAATAGGTAAATTAATAAAAAGAAGAAAAGATGTAAACAATGTGCTTATTGCATTGTATACAAATAATATCTAAAACAGTTCATGGGAACTTTCTAAAGCTTGCATCTTTTCATGATGTGCTCGTGTACGGCACTCCGAAGTAGAGATGGTTTTACGCATGACGTCTACGCACGGCACTCCACGCGAACGGGTTAAAAGAACGCTGCGCTTCATTACCGGTCTTTGAAAGATCAATCCAAGAAACGTAAAATTACCGATGGCCATTAAGCATAAGAAAGATAGAATAAAAAGATCTTAGAATGAAAGGAGAATTCTTTAGACTGCAGATAGACTTGCATGGTTATATGTTGGTTGGGTAACTAGGAGGCAACAATTAACAGACCACATTTAGACACAATTTCCGATTTACTGATTTTCAGTTGAAAAAATATAAAAATATGAAGGAATAAATATTAGAAAATTGTTATTGACCATGGACGTAGGAAATATATTTATTAATATGATACTGATTTTCACCTCACGTCTGATATTATGGGACTCAAAGTATGATCGGAGGGACTGGTTGTCAAACGTTACCACTTTATAATCGCCAATGTGATAAACGGTAAAAGTGATTCGATAAAGGGAATTTCGCAGGCGCTGTCAAAAAGCGGTTAGTGAAACACTTGTAAAGTTTCAATCTTGTTATTAATTGTCATGGATAAAGCAAGCCTTGGACGCTAAAGAAACTGTCCAACTCGCTACCTGCCAGCTCAACAAGACTTGATACAGTAGATCATAAAATACTACATTCAAAACTGGAACAGTATCGAACAAACTCATAGCTTCTTACCTCGAAACACGAAAGCAAATGAATTGCTCGAAATAACAAAATCACAATTTCTCAACCATATAGTCTGGTGTGCCGTAGAGTGGAATTTTGGAACCCGTGCTGTTTATTATATATACAAATGACTTTCTTTTGAACCTTACTATGGATCGCACCTACCTGATATATACTGACGACACCTTTGTACTAATCGTCAAAAATCAGAAAAAATACATCGTCAACTATTGCAAATACAGCAAAAAATAAGCTACTGAGACTCTAAGTTCTACATCTACCTCCCTGGATACATACGAGGCCTTTCAGTCTACCGCTTAAAAGAGATGGGGTCCTATTACTTAGTAGTACCTTCTTACACTGTACTTATGAAAACCTATTTTTGAGTCGTCGTGATAGTTTAAGGGCTTAAGCACTAGCACTTTGGAGGTAGGGGTCGTGGGTTCGACCCTCGGTCATAGCGATTATTTTTCTGATTGAGAAAAAATGTTCACTATGATGTAAAACCATGAGTTCCGTGTGTTGTAGGAAGTACCACGCGCTCGTTAAAGAACTCTTTGATCTTCGGAGCAAACAGAATTCTCAGTAAATGCTTTCTCAAAAATTTAAAAACTTACATTTGCAATGATTTCTGATTTAAATAATGGATAACTATCCATAAACCTATTACAAAAAAATTTCCTTAAACAATAAAATTAAATAAAAAAGTCTCTCCTTTCAAAATTACTGCTTATTTATAATTGAAATAATAAATATTTGAAAATATTTCTGGTAGTTCCCTCTTTAGAAGATTACTGCTACTACGAATTGCTCTAGAGAAGAAATCTTTTTATTGTAAATTAAATTTGTTTGTAAATTAAATTTACATTACTAAAAATGTTAATCCCCAGTGTTTTAACACATTTAATAAAAATGTAATTGTAGATTATAATAACCGTTTAATTTTACTAAGAAAGGGACAATATCATCAGTTAAGTAACTCATGTCAGGGTCATCAGTTCAGCCAACCTTCAATAAACGTCATAGTTTCAAAAAATGTCAAATCAGTAAATAGGGAGTAAATAATATTTTAAATCGTTCTACCAAGTTTTACTTAGTGTTTTATTTGTTCAAGATGCAAGAAGATGAATCATTGTGTCTTCGAATATTAACAGAGATAGAAAGAATAATCAATAACGATGAGAATTTGTAAGTTAACCTATATTCTGTTTTCATTTATTACTTTAACCACATAGTAATTTGTATCCTTTATTATTATTATATTACATTACTATTATAGTTAAACTTTTTGAAATTTTTCATGGACTATCTGGCTATCTCTTTGAGAAATGTTTTAACAAAGGGTGTCCGAAATTTATAGGTGTAACCGTTATTCAGTGGGAATGTAATTGTTCTTATTTATAATTAAGCACCAACAGGAAATGACCAGCCAATAATTGCGCAAACCAAATATTCTTTCAATCTTCAAATAAATTCAAAATGCTGGAAATTTACCTATTGCAGGAACCGAGTTAACTCAAAATGCAATTAAGGAGCAGGAACCGACAAAACTTGAATGTTATGAGTATTGCTAGAAGTATACTATCCGAACACTATGGCAGTTATTGAGAACATAATTGTTTATCGAAAAATTTATGTAAATATAATTTAATATAAATTAAATCATTGTTTCAAAAGATATAGTTATTTAGCAATATTACACAACTTGCCCACTTAGAATGTACTAATATAAGATTTAATAATAATTTAAAGGTTAAATTTTAATACTATTTTATTTTTAGAAAGGACTTTTATATCATAGCCCATGACAAGAAAAATGAAAAGAATAAATCTCCCGTTTTATATGAAGAAAACAGTTTAGCAATGGAGAGCTGGTGTGTTAAGCATATTTATCGATATGCTTACTTAGAACTGTTTAAATATCGTCCATTTTTGCGGGACAATAAACTACCTTGGGAGAAAATGGCAACCCTAAATAAATTTTTAATAGGTAAACCATCTCATTTGCAAAAGAAAAATATACTAATAATATAAATATTTTACAGGAATACTTCTCATGCAACCTGATATTTCAACATTTTGGAATATGAAGAGAGAACTTCTTGAACTAGGAATTCTAGAGCCAAAAAAGGAGTTACATTTTACTAGACTAGTTTTATCATACAAGCACAAATCCAATGAATGTTTTACCTATAGAAAATGGTGTTTGAACAAATTGTTGAAATTAAAAAGATTGTCCATGGATGAGAACTTTTCATCAAACTTATTATTAGATGAATGCCAAGTAACAGAAATGGCAGCTAATCACGCACAAAATAATTATCATGCATGGACTCATCGAATCTGGGCTATTCAAAACTTGGCGAATGTTGAAAATATGGCAGAATTTATTTTAACCGAAAGAAATTTTTCTCTAGATTGGACTTTACGTCATGTGTCTGAACATGCAGGTTTTCATTATAGGCAATATATTTTAAAATTAGTTAAGCAGGTTGACTTGCCTCCAAATACTTTTAAACTCCAATTTGAAAATATTAAAAATACCCTGCCGCATCCAAACTATACTGTAGAAGAAATTCTAGGAGGACCTTCTGCACAAACTAAATTGCCAAATTATAGGTGTAGAATCTTAAACTATTTCACAATATTGTTAATCGAATTATTAGATACTTTAAGTCATTACTATGCTTATTATGGAAGACACGAATCAGTTTGGTATCATAGAAGATTTATAATACATTCACTTTTAGAAGCTTATTCTGAATACCATGGTTTAGTATTTTCAAATAATAAAACTATAAATGTAGAGTTTAATTCTTGTGGTAAAAATATTATTTCATCTGAATTGCAAGCTAGTCAAAATTCAGATCGTTTCCAACCAAATGGTGAAATATGTGCAAAATTATTTAAATCAAATGGAAGCTCTTTTTATAACTCTCCTTTGTATGAAATAATATTAATAAATGAACGCAAAATAATTTCCAATTTTACTTTGGATAAGTGTCACACATCAGAAATAGAATGTGCCAAAAGGTATGAAAGGTGGTTAAACTATATAATGAATATATCATTGATCCCGTGATGTGTCTTGCATAATATTTATTAGTATTAAATTTCAATTCAAATTTTATAGGAACTCTTAGTATTGAATTTCATTACTTAAACAATTAATGTTAAAAATTCAAATAAATAAATGCTGTATTAGTCCAAAATAAAAGTATTGAAAACAGTCTTCCTTCTGTAATAGGTAGTAAAACTTTTATAATTTTATTTTGCTTTTTGTTATAATGAAACTACTTGTAAAAACTTATGTAAAACAGTAACAACTTACATTTTTGAACATTTAACTATTGGTTTTAGTTATAATTTGGACTAATATATCATGAAAAGTCTACAAGTACCTAGAATTTAATAATATATAATTTATATTAAAAAGTTTTTGTACATTATTTTATTGTAAATATGTTTCCAATATAGATTAATTATTTATTGCTTCTATTTTTATTCTGTTGATTAAATCGTAATCTGGATTTTTGCTGCAGTTATAATATATCTGACACCACGACGTGAACCCCCCCCTCTATCTTTACTTCGACCAGTGCAAACGCATTTAAAACTTTTGCACACATTGCCAGATGTCTAAACATATGTTAGTTTGATGGTACTTTATCGATTCTTTGTGGATATAAAATAAATGCAACTTACGGGAGTTGCAGTTCTGCAATAACAAAATCAATCTTTATCACCCCCGGAGACTCCAATCGAGTTCTCGAGGATGGTCTCTGATTGCAGTTCGACTTGATCTTCGGAAACTAAGGAGATTACTTATGTACTGCTATGAATTAATAGAGGCTGCCTTACTGCATCTGTTAAATTAATCACTGTTTGAAGGAACTTTTCTGGGGAAGCTTGCACCGATCTACAAGAAACAGATTTTTATCCTTTATACTTCCCTCATGGCAGCAAGGAATATAAGACCGTGATGCTATATGCATGAATACTCGTCCCATCGGTGTAAAGATCTATACCTTCCGTGTTGCCAAACAGTTACCTACTCGAAAAACCCAACCATGATTTCAAAAAGAATATACATATAACAAGCTGCCAGCTGAAATCAGAATGGCTGAAAATTCAAACAAGAACTCAAGAGATTTCTGCTGGGAAAGGCATACTATTCTATAAACGAATTTTTATTCAATTGAATTCACATTTTTTGTTTGACTTATTCTGATTTTTTGAATGAATAATTGAATAATAATGATATTAACTTAGGTAAACAAATCCTAAAAAGGAAGCTTTAGTGAACACTAAGCGGAGCATATTTCTTGGAAAACTTTCTATTTAATTATAGTATTATTGAGGTACCGTGATACTTTTTCAAATTGGTTATAGGTAATACAAAAATTTGATATTTTATAAAAAGTAAAATATTCAAGTAGCTGAAAGAACAAGCCTTAGAAAAACGTCAAAAATAAGGACCAAAGAAATCATGTCTATAATCCTTCAAATATTATATTAAATAACTACCAGAGTGCATTGTCGAGAGACCGATATCCTTGCAAGAATAACGTTCCTACTTTTTTTTTCTACACATTGTTTCATTAACACATTTTATTAATGTAGATAATTGCTGAAACAACTTAAACTGTATTATAGAAATAGGCAGAAAGATCCCTTCATTGACAGCCTTTTGAAACATAGGTTTGAATAAAGATGCTTTTTATTTTTTTATAAATAGTAAGGACCACTCAAAATACTCGGATCAATAGATTTGGAACAGCCAAAAACAGATCATATAGCAATAAAACTTGAAATTAAACATTTTTCACTCGTAAAATTGTTTCTACCCATTTCACGTCTAAATCATAAATATCCATAAAATATATTTCATGATATAAAGTAACGAAAAATTGTTTGCAGTATGGTGTGATACAAAACTGATACACAAAAAGACTAGAAAACAAATAAAATT
The DNA here is from genome assembly GCA_033557785.1 of Enochrus cinctus. Classification (NCBI taxonomy): domain Eukaryota; kingdom Metazoa; phylum Arthropoda; class Insecta; order Coleoptera; family Hydrophilidae; genus Enochrus; species Enochrus cinctus. Next base: position 6,690 of record JAUIMW010001858.1, read on the forward strand.
TTATTAAACGTTCATAAACACAAATTTATCGTTTTCTTTCATACTTCCATTGATATATTGGGGCACGTTCTTTAGAACCTTTCTTTATACGTTTTGGTGGTAAGACATTTTTCCTATTCTGCAAATGTTTGTTAATTTCTATTTTCTGTTGCACTACAGCCAGCTCTTTTTCTCTATGAATTCTTTTAGCCAATTCTTTATAAAGATGTTTACGTTTATTAACAGCATCTTGCAAACGGTTGACATCAATATCTGGTAATTCTACTTGTGAAAGATGTTTAAATTTGTCAACGTGTTCATTTTCTAAACAGTTTTCCGGAAAATATTTATGTTTATTTTTAACAGTATGGTTAACATTCACCAAATGTAATTGACTCTGTAATTTTTCAATTTTTTTCATTTCCTGGGTACGCTTCGTAACAATATATCTCAAGTCTTGAGTTTGCATTAATTTGATTTGATCGGGGGTATCTTCATCTTCTTCTTTTGGTTTCTCAAAATGCATTCCATCTTCAACTTTAGAATTTATCATGTGATGATAGAATTCATCTGGATTTTTGTTCAATGCTCGTTTCCTTAATGTTTTTAAAGTAGATTGTTTTTCATTATAATCTCGGGCACGTTTAACATAATCTTTTTTCTTTTCTAAAAGTCCTAGATGTTGACGTTCTTCTGGTTGATGACGTTCCCGATGGGTCTTTTGATTAACTTTAGAAGCTTTCTTCCACACCGACATTGTGAAGCCTGAAAAGAAAAAGATATCAGACATTGATTAAAAAAAATAAAAGTATGCAATATAAATACATTTTTTGATAAAGAGTTTATAATAGGAAATGTAAAATGTTGCTGAGATGTTACTCAATTGTGAATATGAGTAAGTATAACTTGTCCCTAAATGATGATGGTAAATGTATTTCCTAAAAACATTAAAAGCAACAGAGCAAAGAAAGGTTAAAAGTCCATTGTATATCAATTTTATATCTGACGATTATTCTGTAAAAAATGTATTAAAAAAAATTAACAAATACCAATTTAAAGTTTCCACTGGACATCACATAAGGTAGTGGACTGCCAGAAATATCGGTAAGTCTTGACACAAAACTTATGAATGCACCTTGCAGCCTGAATTTAATGACGTAGTGAAAAACATATTGATAAACCTGGGATTTTACAATCACTTACGACGGGTTTGTGCACCTAATTTAATATATTTTTTAAATTAGATCTCTTGTCATTGTCACCTTTTTGAAAACTTTATTAAATAACAAATAATTTTTCTATGTAGTGTCAAAGTTATACTTTTGTAATTACTTTCAATTTTTTTTTATTAATGCAATAATTTAAATAACAAACAATATTTCAATTATATAAACAATGGATACATACGATAATATTATATTCGCAAAAAATTAGTTATAACCACATGTAAACATAACACAAAATCAAATCACGTATTACTAATGTACATAACCTAAAAATTTTACGTCATCATCTTATGGCATACAACATGAACTTAGAAGCGATAAAATTGGCGCTAATATTTAAAAAATATATTTAAAAAAATTTAAATCTATTTTTATAGTTGTTTAAATGACATTTTTATCAAAGTTAAAGTTTTTTACTACTATTTTTTATACAAATTGTATAATGTATATTGCTTTCTTTGAGACTGGCCGGTATTTTTTGATATCCGTTTAAGTAGGTATTTTAATTTTGTAAAATTCAGTTTTATATAAAGTGCCAGTAATTAATAATTAAGTGTACGTATGTAATCTGAATATAAAAATTATATTCTCATTTATATAGGTAATTAATAAAAATATGAATTTAACTCGCATCAAAAACTGCTATCTTCGTTATCGTCATTCCAAAATGTCGACATCTGTCAAATATTAATTTATTACTTAACAAAATCATTCTATAATATTATTTATTTTGTTATGAACATTTCCTAGTTTATTTTATAACGTAAGTTTATGACTGTAATCGATGTCATTTGTCCTATTGTTTTATTTTGCAGATAAATAATATAATAGCAATAGCAATGTCTAAAAAAGGTACAGAAGTTTTTCAAACAAAAATTACAAGAAATGATCGATTTGCTCAAATGTCCCATCAGGAAAAAGTTATAGAACAAAAGAAAAGAGAAATACAAGCCAAACTTGAACAAAAACAAAAAGGTATATCGACATCCAGCGATACAAAATCACCTAATACTTCCAAAGGCACCAAAAGGTAAATTATTTTCATTAGTAAGAAGCAATCAAGTATTGGTAGAGATTAAAACCTTTTAATTAAGCAACAATAGCTTTTATATTGGTGTAGATTATATGATGTAATTATGCATATTGTTAAAGGAATCGTGCATTTTAAAAATACAAATTACTAGGTCAAAGTGGATGCAGAAATTCCGTAGTAAATAATTTATTTCCAAAAATCCACGCAATGATTATCGCTTTTCAAGTTTAGGTTTAGTTAAATTTGGATAAAAGTTATTTTCTTAAACAATTAAAAATAATATAATTTTGATCAGTTTTGTTGAACATTTCTACGATAATTAAAAATCTAGTCGAGTGAAAAGATTGTGTAATTTTTATTAATAAATATATGTAAAGTTTTTTATTATTTGTTTATAAAACAAACCAAAAGTATATAAAATTTTAGTTTTCGATCAACTAAATGTTCTAAAATTGCATTTGTAGATGTATTTTAAGTGTTCATTGGAAAGTTTTGAAAGCAGCAGTATACCTAACTCATAATATCTACCCAATTATTTGTCATTACAAAATATATTTAATTTATTTGAAGCTCACCTGTTACCACAGACGTATGTCTCGGATGTGACTATAGAGGCAATTGTAAGACTATGTACTTTTCACAGACAATCGACTTTTTTTTAATTGACTTTAAAATAATGGTATGCGAGTGTCTTTGCGAGGTATAAATACTTATAATAATCTTCTTCTTTTTATTACTGTTTTTAAAATAAATAATATTGACATTTGAATTGAAATGGACACAGTTGCAAACAAATACTGCCTGTTCTGATTCTCATATTTCACTTCAAAAGGGGGAAAGATTATTTAGTAAAAACCAAAATTGCAGAAGAGTAAATGTCATATATTCTTTGTTTAAAAAACACTACATCTCTGTAGAATTGGTCTTTTCTGTGATGAACCCGCTTAGATTATATTCAAAAATGTTAGTGAACAAAGTAAAGTATATTTTGAATCAAATTGTGACTTTAACTTTTGCAAAAACAATGAGATGTGACATATAGTAAAAACAAACATATATTACACAAAAAAATTGCTTTTTATTATTTTCATTTGATTTTATTTTATTCTATTTTACATATGGTTGTGCCACATATATTTTCAAATTTTTTTGTTATTTATTGCAAAAAAAAAAACAAAAATACTAGTAAACAAGAATATGATAAATTAGAAAATATAAGTATTGATGATGACAATATTAAAATGAATGAACAATATGAAAAAATATGGAAGTTACGGATGTTAAAAGGACTGACTGAATGGTTAAGTTCCAAAATTGATTAATCTAATAATAACATTAGCCATGTAACATCACTAAGTGTCATAACTCAAAACTGCACCACTTTGCGTGTCAGGATGCTAGTTCACAATATCCCTTCCTATCATCAGCATGCCATGCTGTCTAGATATACAATTCGGCTTAGCACAGAGAAGTTACAGGACAGAGTTATGTTACTCGCATATACACATGTTGATTTATGAGAGGTAAATCAAGACAAAACAGTTTAACAAAAATTCTACTAATCCAACTACTCACTTATTACTTGTACATTTATATGGAATGTGAAAATATTAATAATTCATTTTTGAAAATTAAAATAAAGTAATGTAAAGTAAATACTGCGTACATATAGTGTTAATCAAATATAAACAATAAGATAAAATTAAACAGTATTTGGAGGCGCTGAACTTACCTAAGCTATCAATTCTGTTGGTGTTGTTTTGTGATCCTATATCCCCAGCACAATAACTCCAGTAAAGGTACTGTAATACTAATAAAACAAAAAGGAAATTCAAAATGGTTGCAAAAAATTTAACAAGTACAATCTAAGTAAATTACTAGTACACCCGATGAAAGGTTTACTGTTTTCTTTTGTTATACTTCTTATATTTTTCTGGATTGTGTTATAGAGTTTCCTGCCCATGTACATAATATATTTTTGTGATTTTGAACAGTTTAGTTTTGGGAGGCACAGACTAGATCTACGTCTGGTTACATATTCATGATCAACTCTTGTATGCAATCCCTCGTCCTTATGCACATACATGACTATTATTGTACATATAAAAGGCGTACAATTATAGTTCTTTGACATCCAAAATATCCGATTCCTTGAAAATATTTTCTGTGTGATAACGCTTAATATTTAAAAAAGTGGATTTTGGCAAAATGGTCCTTGCATTCTATACTTTTGCCAATTTAATTTTTTTGTCTATAGTTATTCCCAAATACACCATGCCAACAACCGATTTTATGACTTGACAGTTTGATTTCAAACATTGTTGTGTGTGTATTTTTATAGGTTTGAAAGTATCAGTATCATTTGCAATCTTTTTAAAAGCTAAATAATTCATTTTATCAATATTTAAGGTCAACAGATTTTCATCAAATTTGTGAATATTTCAATTTCAAAGGTCTGTTAGCTCTTTTCTTGGAGATATGTTCGGCTTTAACCTTTTTAAAGAGTACTGTGCAGTTGTAACCCCCTCCCTTACTTAACATTTCTTATACGACTATCTTCTTGTAACCCCCTGCATACTTGTGAGATTTTCTCTCATCACGCGACCACTGGTGTAGCTGTGAGTGTAAGATATTAGTTTTACGATGTCTTCAAGACACACTGAAGAAGAAACACATCCTTTGTCGATCACCAATC
>JAUIMW010001859.1:0-11622 GCA_033557785.1 Enochrus cinctus
AAAAAATAATAAGTGTAGAAATTTATTTGTTAAAATCTATTTCCAACAAAGTAATATCACTGGTAAAATTGTTATCGTTACTTAAAAATCAATGCCTGTGCGTGCACCATAAAAATTTAGACTAATTACACCACTTAGGCAGCAACTATTTTTAGATTGCAATTACCTTAAGCAAGATAATAAGAAATATTTTAATTTGTAGTCTAGTATTGCAGTAGCCCGAATTCTTCGCGTTATCTTTTACTGATAAAAAACTGTTCTATATAAGCCGCATGTAGATATATTTTTGTAAATACTTTCCTTTGAATATATTTAATATTTAAAGCCCTGGCTAACAAAATCGAAAAAACTTTATTAAGCGAAATTTTAAAAAGAACGAAAATGATATGGTATAAGTATTAAAAGATAGCATTGTACTTGGACATTCCATGTCCCGCTGATATTTAATATATGATTTTTAACAATAAAGGAAGAACCAGGGGGTCTAGTAGATATGGAATGTTTTCCAGGCACAAACTACAATCATTTTATTGGATAGATAAGTTTCAATTAAATTTCATTAATTTTCTAGTGTCTGCCGTAACATTTATCGCTTGTACGAAATCGTCTAAAGATAATTTATTACAATAATGCTTCTTAGTATTTGCAAAGGAGAAGCGCGATTACAAAATGTTTTTTTTTTGGTAGTTAGCTTTAATTAGCTAATAATTTAGTTACGTTGATTGTGCAGTTTGTATTGTGACAGTCGCGAACTCATTGTGGATCTCTTGATATTGAAATAAGAAAGAGGTTATTGTACCTTGATTCATGACAACCTAAATCCGTTAATAGAGATGAGAATCAGACCTTTCACAACACGTCTCTCGGCAAAAGTTTTAATATTCATGCATGTACCCACATTCTTTTTTTATGATGTATTTTCATCAGCCAAAATTTTATTTATGGACTTAGAGCGAATAATCGATGATAATATTTTATTAGCGCTTCGTGCAGACATAGACACGATATATTGTGAGAATTTAATTACCACTAATAATAAACATTATAATTTTATTGTTCGTAGACGAGCAGTTACCATCACATCACCCGTTGTTTAATAACATTCCATTAAATTCATTTGATGGTTAAGTGTGTCACCACTGATTGTTTGTTGGTGATTCAGTTGGATACTATAGGTCAAATGATTTCATAAACATGCACTAAGGAACCAAGTGTAAAACTTTGTACTCTGAGTTTATTTCCACAATGAAGGTACATAAATAGATTTCCAGTATTGGAAACCAAGTTTATTTTGCAAGAAATTTTGTCCGTGGTAGTTACATCACATTGTATTGAAGATCCGTGATGGTGGTAGATTACCTTGTGTTGCAAGAAATGACGGAATTTGACTCATCTCTAAGATGCGGAGTCGTGACTGCAAGTCTTTAAATATAAAACTGCTGCTTAATAAAAATAATGTTAATTCGAAATAAATAATTATTATTATAAAGTTTTTTTTTTCAAATTACTTAAGGGTATCGCGTTAAAAACTAATAGTTTCTTTTAATACGGATTTTTAATGACTCGATTTCGTAACGTTAGAAAGTAAGCTGTCAATCAAATTTTGAACAAGACATATGTAAATGTTTGGAAAAAGAGGTCAACATTGAAAATTTGCTGGGCCACCATTCGCTTTTTTAAATCTATGCAACAAGAAATTTTGTTTTTTTTGCCCACTGACAAATTTGCAAATTTAAATAATTTACCTCTAATTTATCTCAGAGAAATATTAGTGGATAGTATAGAAATTGAGGGTGTATAGCCTGCGTTGGCATTGAAATCACTCAATGAACCCATAAGGGTGGCGTAATTTTATGGGGTAGTTGTACGTACATTCACAAAAAATAAATATTTTGTGATAAAGTTTCTTTGAGAATGGGAGGTATAGGCACTGCTTTTACATTACTATTCGTAGAGGTAATAAATAATTACAAGTAAGAGTAGCGCAGTTCTATAATATCGGATTAGAAATCTATAAAAAAATACTACAAACCAATAATGTCACCTATAACCATATTAAAAACATTCTTATTAAACATATATTTGCACTACACTAATAAGTTGTAGTATCTAGCACAAGTTAATTAGCATATTGACCGGTCGAGATTAATTATAGTGCTGCAGCATTATAAAAATTCTAGATTACTAAGCCACTAACTTAAAATGCACCATACGACCAACTTAACTATAAAAGCCATAAAAAGACAGGACACTAAAAAAAAATGTTGTAATGTGGGAATCCTTCCGACAGCGCCTGGTTACGAATTGCGCTGGCCATCGCCTTACGAATATCAAACAGGTGAACAGGAATGTAAAGCATTGAAATTTCGTGTACGTTCCATTCGAGGTAAGCACGAACAACTTAAATTAAAGAAAATCTATCAATAAGGGCAAACCTGCCCACGCAACCCATTAGACTTCGAAATCCATTAAAAAAATCTAGTGTTCGCCAGCAACCAGAATCAACAATCAAAATTTCACCACAGCGAAATGTTCTCATAGATACGCAAGATAAAGTCCGTGACCTTATGTTGATTAATTGCTTTATACTCGCAGCGAAAGTTCAAGACCAAGTTGGATGCAAGTTATCATTGAATCTGTTCGGAATTTATTTATATGTGCATATCTATGCGAGTACATCCAGTACTTCTTCGGCGATGGACTCTAGCGCATACCAACTGTTGCCAAATGTGTATTATTCATAGTGATTCATCTAAAGCCGGTGCACGCCGAGAACCAACGGAACCAACATTCCAAGCTGCCCAAGGACAGCAAATGCAATAAAGTTGTACCATTCATAGTACCTCAACAGCTCACTTCCTATCGCACCTGAATTAACTATGTTTCCAAGCAATTTTCCTGTTTTCAATTGCGTTTTTTTATATAAATTATTACTCGTAGACACATAGTAAGTGTAAGTGCAGGTTCCACTACCTTTTTTTAAATTAATTCTCACTTGCCGCAGGAAGCGTTGTTCTAAGATTTTCAAGATATTCTTATGTAACGCGATGTCTCTTCTTCTCAGAATTTCATATTCAACTTTAAATAAATTATCGATAGAAAGGAATTACTGTTCGAAATCATGTTCCTAGTATAATAGAAATGATTCATATATAGGTTATCTATAAATTTCATCAATATGGTCGACTTTCTAATTGTTTGAGCGTATGATCATAACTCAGTTGACGAAGGCATAGTGACGCAAAAGCCGTGTTTCTCCACTTCGATATTTTCATACTGCAATATTTTTGCTTTAGAATTGAGCATGCTTTATTTTCACAGCTACCCTACTGGTCAGGCTTGCTGTTTTTCGAACTTTCACCTACATCTAAAGTTTCTGAACGGATTCTTTCACTCAGCCAAGGAAAACTCCATTCTGAAGTATGGGGACGCTGAATAGTGATATACGAATTTGTAGATTATGTCATACAAACGCAATCTTGAATTAATACTATAGTTTGGGTTAAAAATAGCCAGTAGTTTCCTAATGTTTATTTTGATCAAGTCGTAAAATGTGAATCATTATTTCTCGGTGCACATTTTCAATTACGTTGGTGGGCTACAACAACCCTTAATTTAAGTTTTACCAGACTTTACCTTGCTTTTTTCATGTTCCAAAATCAAAGCATACTATTCGTAACAACAGCACCAATGGCATTGGATTGGATGCTGTAGATGATTTCTTTGACCTCCTTAAGTAAACGAGAATTTTTCACTGAAATTGGTTGCCGTATTGCTCTAACAGACATGCTCCATAGTCATTTGAAACATCTGCGGAAGAGGCATAACTTGGAGAATAAATGATTATTAAGCATATTCACGTCGTTCAAGTTGTTGGATGATTTATTTTTGTACTCAACTTCCTGATTTCCTCCCACATAGCCTTACTATTCACAAGATTAATTGTAGCAATATTTTTAAAATAAGCTTCCTTTTTCCAACTAAGAGTGGCATTTATGAAATTTCCTAGCGATGTATAGTACTCTCAGACTCCACCACTAGGTTGAGGTTTAAATTTTCTGTGAGTCCAACCTCTTAGTGGCATCATGTACTCAGTGGTAGCCAGGGAACGTTAAATCAAAGAGATTTATAAAAGCTGTACTCAAAAATTAATTTTCGCTTCCCCATTCTCAATTCTGCAGGCTAGAAACCAACCCCACACCAAGTTTTTGTTCGTGACTAAGCTGCTTGGAAATTCAACACAACGAATATATACTTAGTATGTGGCCAATCTCGCAATCTTCTTCACATGATACTCCAATTATATTGAGGCCAGGGCTCAAACAAATTGTTGTGTGCAGCCTTGTCCAATTGAAATAAAAACCACAAACCTCTTGATGAACCAACGAAAGGACAATAGATTGGAGTAATTCATCAGTATAGCACATGGCTATGTCATGTAATGTCAGTAATGTCTCTGCTTCGTATATAAGACTCATTTTAGTGTTTCCTCGGCGCTTCCAAAATATAATTTGTTAAAGCGTTCCTATAACTGTATTTTATCGATTTTGTATTCAAATAGGATGTAACCAAAATTGACACCTGCATAGCAAGCATTTCAATGCATTTGATAACATGAGGCGTGTACAGAGAACATGTATCTACGTTTTTCAGCAATCGTCTATGGCCATATAGGAACACTGGTGGATCGACTCTAATTAGAATTCAAGAAAGACAAGTATGAATACCTGAAAGAAGTCAATGGTCTCTGATGACGTTATTGAGTAAAACTTGATTTTTAAAGCATACGTTCTGGGTGTGATCGGTGATTTAAGGAAAAGTTATTGAATGTGTTTTTTTTTATTTTAAAGCAGAGAGTTTACTTATGTACATATTTTAAATGGCGGCTCCCTTTAGTTTTAAAAAAGCTCGTGGGTTATCTATTAGCGCACTTAACGAATTCAAGCGGGTCCGTTTGGAAGTGATACACAAATTCAAAAGGATGAGATGACATTACCTAACCACATTTAAAACTTCTTGCTTTACAGACCTATATCTAAAATAAATAGTTTTGAATTAAAATACAAAACCACTCCTGGTTTCGTCATTATAACGAAGTAAGCTTATTATACAATGTGCTTGTGGTGCAAAAGACGATTGCATTTTTCTGCTTGCAATTTCCATGTTGACTTCTAATTCATTGACCTCACAATTATTATTACTATTGTTTTGATTGCTGTTAATATGCAAAAACTTACATAAACATAATTCATAGCTATATCAAGCTGTGCAGATGGGTTCTGTTTTAAGAGCAGCGAGATGATTGCTTTAACAAAGCTGAAGAATTGCGTCATTAAGGAAGCAAAATATGAGTCAACTCGAAGACTTTTAAAATTTTGGTTTTACCTAATAAACCACAAACCCTAACGAAAAGTTCCATTTACGATACCTACTTCATATTAACATATTTTCTAAGAAGCCCAAACATACATGACTAATAGCTTGCATAAACAATAACCACATTGTGTTTGAAAAATAAAATGTAAATATTTTTGTTTTTATAAATGATTTGCAGCTTTAAGTCTGCTTTATTTTTGTTTTATTTTTGGTAAGAATCCTAATTTTAAATGTTGCTCCTGGTGCAAGTAAATAAAATTAAATTGGTTAAAATTATCAAACATTACTTTTTTTAATTTGATCTTTAAGTCACCCTAATAAATATATTATACATATTTTTTATGTCTGAATTTATCAGTTCCACGCGATTAAGCCATGCCTTCTTAATCTATAATTAATTAGATTGCTTATCAATTTAGAAGCTTAAAACTTGAAAGTTGTCAGGGGCGGAAACTTATCATGTTACCATTCCCTCGAGCGGTATACGATCTATTAACACATCTTAGTTATGATATCTTTGCCTGTGGGAGTCACGTAGGAAATGTATCATTTAAGGAGAAACATATATGGGTGCAGTTCTATTGGAACAGCACGTCCTACACTTGAAACGAGTGTAACTAAAGTAGGTCCACCCCTGCAATATTTACCTATGAGAATACAAATGAATGAGCAACACGAACCTCGTTATGTGTCTCCCATGCAATTAAAAAATAACGCATTTTCCATTCTTTGTCTAGATAACAATTTTTTTAATTCCAAAATTGTTTTGGTCATGGATTGAAGTAACGGATGTTTGATTTTCACGAGCATATCCGGCAGTTATCGATAACACTGCAAGCTAAAATCGAATAAGGGTTACGGTACTCTTGCTAAATTACAAACAAAATCTTGTAAAAGTTCTCACATTGAATGTTATCGTAAATAGCGTCCTAAGTAGAGCATATTTCTTCCAATACCATTCGTTTAGAGTTGTTTTTATTTGTAAAACATTTCGGTGGTATATTAAATGATCTAATTTCATAATACCTTTTATGAGTATCACAAGCTTGCCTCACATGTACTACTAGTAACATTTATCAAGCCCATTAGTATCATACTAGAATCATGCGACATTTATTAATCACATGAAAGTTAAGGGAGTGCAGCTACATTCTCAAACGAGTTATAAAGTAAATGTCAAATTCATTTAGCATTAAGGTAGCTTTTGATTTCTTCCACAGCTATTAATCATGGTATTCAATTGACAAAATTATGTAACGACGAGGAAAAGATATCACCTATTATCAAATTTGCACTTTTTACAACCCATCTCTTGTTACCAAATTTAACACTTTCACTCGCAACACCTTTACTTTTAATTCCTTATAAAATATTTAGTTTTAATAGGTGTGGAGGGCATTTTAATTTCGCGGCTTCACATAAATTTATTGAACAAATGTTAGGTCGATGATATTGGCAGTTATTTATTTGGTTAAAGAAAAATCCGTTATTATATGAGCTCACCGGCGAGGTACGCGGTGGCCTGCAGCCTACACCCATAAATATTTGTTTTGAAAGATATAGATGCCTATTACCTTTGCTGTGAAACAAGCGTTTTAATTAATAGCGAAACGAATTACTCTCTCGACCGGCAACGCCCACAGAGTTTAGGATACGACGACTTCCTGCACCGGAAACACCGATGCCAATTTAGGTCTAGTGAAATAGACTGATACACAAAGATAAACCGACCGATAAGAAAACAAAATATAAGCAACAAAAATCGACAGCTATTAGTATGAATCTTTTTAAAGAATAGATAATGGGTACTTTGTGACTTCAAAACAAAATGGTTATTTTACCAAACGGAAGTCGGGTTTAACGACCTTTTTAATGATTTTGGGTTGAATTCATATTCGAATATGTTGGAATTAGCAGCCTCCTGCTAAATGAATATGAATGGTGTTTTAATTTGCGCTCTTCTCTTTGAATCATCGCTACAAAATAAAATATATTCCTTTAATTGTTTTGAAACGATTAAAAAAGCTTCCTGTCGATCATGCTTATTTAATATTGTAAGAGCATTTAATTTCATTAACGCAAACTTAATTAAATTGATTGCCCACGAAACATCTCATGAATAAAACAATTTTTAGTATGTATTCCTCTTGGGCGTTAGGACATGGGAAGTCCCTTCAGACAAGCAATAATTGGCGCATAAATTAATCATAAGTGATTATATACCCTGCATATACCCTAGTTGCAAAGTTAAATAATTAACTTTAGTAATTTAAAATATTTACGAAGATGAAAGGAGACACTTTTATTAAAATTAAATCATTAGGACCAGGCAAGGGCATACAGTTGACAGGATGTAGGCGCCATTTGTGGGTGTAAGGAATAAAGTCTTTCTATTCTCAGAATCTGTTTGCGTCATCGTCTTCAACTCACTGACACAGAATATATTTTCCTTCTTTAAATCGATAGACAGCATCATAAAAAACCCGAAATGGACCGCTTGCATATATTTTTATTAGCGCGATACCCAGATGTTGTTGAAGAAAAATTGCGTTTGCGTATATAAAAGAACCCTAGTGATTGTAAAAATAATAAATTTCTTTGAGTGCAATGTTTTTTTTGTTACATTGTAGTAGAACCGTTGACTAAGAAGTTATAAGCCCCTTCACTGCTTCACTCAATTGTATAACTGAGCTCTGTCAAACCGTAAACACATTGTAAAAAGCCAATAAACATCAGCAAAACAATGAATTAGAATGATCGTAAATGTAAACTTGAAGCGAATGTCACCCGTGACCGTCACTAAAATGCGTGAGGCAAATCGACCGCAAGAGAAAAAATTATTGTCGTTAATCAAATGAAACGGAGAGGTCACAAGCTGGATTCTTGGCGAACACGTACTGTAACACCAAATGGTAAAAGGAAAGGAAGAATCGTGGCTATGTGAGCTACAGTTAAACATACTTTGTAATAAAAAATATCATTTGTGGAATTAATTATCTATGATATTACCTAATTTACTACTACTATTTTTAACTCAGGGTAGGTAAGGCTTCCCAGTCTGGCGTTTTTGACCTATTATAAAATGAATTTGTAGGTCTTCAAAATACTTCGTATACTACACATAAAATGAGGCCAAATGTGATTCATTCTTGTTTTCGGGAAGACGTATTTACATGTTAAAGGTGATTACTTATCTATATTTAAGCGTAAGGAGTAACTTTAAATGAGCTTAATTTTTTTTAATCTTATCATAAATATTAATTACGCAGGTTCGGAAATATTCGCGGCCCTATTCTAGAAATCTTTTAATTTTCTTAGTGCAATGTATTAACACCTATAATAATAATATTATTCTATATTGCTAAGTAACAACATCAAGCAAATATTGAATAGTAAATTATCTTGTGAGGTATTTAGAACACAATGTTCTTAAATCTGGATTGTATTTAAATTATAAATATGATTTGATTCGATAAAAATCGTTAAATCGGAAGTGCAATATTCTTGAAAAATATTACCCCAAACTCCAAAATAGGGTCAAACTGATTATTTCTTTGGTAAAAGCTGGTCCACTTTGGTGTCTATCCTCCCAAACATAGACACATTAGAATTCACAATAGAGTTAGTGAAAATGAATAGAAGATGGTTAAAATTAAATTGCTCCTGAAGGAACTTTGGCGCTACATACAAGCTCTGGGTTAAATGGATTACATAATGTAATTATTGTAAAATACATCCAATAAATACTAATACTAATACTTCGAGCATTCTGTCAGAGTTATCGAGTCACAATATTCATTTCTGCTCTGATGACAACAATATTGTATAAGACCACTATTTCGATATTGGAACTATATAGGTGTTATTACACATTTATTTTATGGAATGTTCATACAGTTTTGAAAAAAATTACTTCATGTCTGATAGTCCTCGAGACTGAAACTGTCTAATTTTTCGGTTTATTCCAATGTAAATAAAAAGTAGAAGCTAATAATGAAAAGCAATTTTCGCACCAACCACGTGCCTTTTTGCTAGATGGAGAATATTCCCTAGAAAAAATTGACGTCATTGAACTCTAAAAGTGCTCACCAAAGCGTGGAATAGGTCTTTAAGAATTTACGAGGACTTGCGTTCTCATACTTCTTACCCCAATTAGACCGTTAAATCAATGTACTAGAGTAATTATTATCTTCTACAAGATGTTTTATGCACTCTAGTTCAAGTCTATCACTAGAACTTTGTATATCCGCATAGTTACACGCCTCAAAAGAAAAATCAACTGTATTCGAATACATAAAACAATGTAATTAAATTTAATTTTGTCCAGGAATTACATACTGCACGCACTTTGGTTAGTTTCATGTGCGTTTATGAATGTTCGAGATTTATTTTCATGCACAGAATACATAAACACTTTATGGATTGGCATAGAGGATGTAGTCTCTTCCTTGATTAAATCTTTGAGATAAATTTACTGGCTAGTAATGTGGGTCGCACAAAGGCAATTTATTTTTTTTTTTCATCTGAAGTCAAAATTCTAAGTACGTAACCATAAATACTAGTTTAGATATAATTTCCAGCGATGATCTTGAAAAGATTGTTTTGGACCGTCAAGTCAACGAACTTATTATATTTATTTAGTCGTTTGTGCTAGCACGTAACTCATCGCACCAAGCATACCGAATAGTCTATGAGTCTTCCATTATTTAATTAGCGACCAGCTAAATGGGCTTGCTTCCTCGATGATGGGCCGTATTGGCTGGCAAGACGCAACAGGATTCTCAGTTTAATAGTAGGTGTTATCGAAAAAACCCAATAACTATTACCGCCTAGAAATCTGTGAAATAACTTGTCCAACTAGCACAGCATATTGTAGTCGCTTAGATTCGCAAGTCTAGGAGAACGACCCGACCGTGCCTACCCGAGCTTAGCGCGGTCATTCGTACCTACTTTCCGCAGGTTGTTGACTTCTGAAGATTCTTCGGCCAAGGACTACCCGCTCTTTTTGCGACTAATTTTCGCCATTTCTTTTAAAAAATGTTAATTCGATTAACATATTATTTTGGTTGTTATATAATATGCTTATAATCACTTTGCGTGAGTTAACAATTCACTACGATAATGCTTGTTAACTTTTATTAAAAAATCTCCAATATGTTAAAAAGTTTCCAAATTTGAGATGCTACACGGTTTAGTTTATGAACCATATGGAATTTAAGTGAGGTTCTTTTCCATTTTTATTGTAATCATAATCAAAATATAAATTTAACTTGAAAGGTTTTCCAATATAAATATTTGAATAAATTCAACAAACTTGTTACAGTTCATATACATACCCACACATCAAATATTTGTCAAATGTTTATTTTAGATAACTTTGACAAAAATTGCATTACCGCGTTATCTTCGCAAATATCCCGTTTTGTTAATTAAAATATTAATAAAATATAGATTTGATGAGGAAGGAAAACGTTTTCCATGAAGGCATGAAGTGGATAATTTTGCGCAGATATAGCGCGCGAGTTCCGGGATAAAAATGCAAATTCTTCAGAGAAAGCAAAATTTGTTTTCGCAAAAGTACCGAGTAAATAGTGCCGGCAGGTCTGCGTCTTTAGAGTGGGGCAACTAGTTGTACCGTTACATTAACATTCACATGATTTAAATTCTTCGCCGTCCAACCCGTCACTTTAGGTTTGGAGTTTAATTCTCCTGAGTTCACCTGTGTGCTATATAAATGCTAATAGCTTGAGGCCGGCCCTAAAGATCAACCAAAGCATGAAGCGATGCCTTCACGTTAATATTTAAATAAGAAAATGCTTTATTCTTCACTTGCTGCTGTTATATATAAAAGTTTGTTTTTAAGATGCATTGTTTGTAGTATTTGCAGCTTTTATAATTTTATTTTTCTTGTTAAATTAACTTTTATCAACTGTAGTGTGTAGTAAAATGTTTACAGCTTGTAAAACAACCAAATAACTACGTATTTCGTCGAGAATGTATATCCTCTTCATGTTTCGTAGTCATTATCCGAGTTGCGAATTTGTTCCTCTTATAAAGGGTGCACAATACCCATAAATATATTTTTAGAGAAAATAACTCCTGTTTATTTCTAGCTTTCCCTACAACCAGACTTGGAAGCAGAAGCTTGACGTTGAGTCATACAACGATAATATTAACTTGTACGTTGCCAGACGGTACTTCCTTTTCCTTGAGGAAGAATACTTAGGTAGAATCCACATATACATA
>JAUIMW010001860.1:0-11617 GCA_033557785.1 Enochrus cinctus
CTACTCATATTATATATATATTTGGTGCATTTTTACAATTACAAATTCCAGTAATAAAATAAAAACATTCTGGAATTAAGTAAATAAAGAAACTGGGTGGCAGTAAATAGGTTTCTGATTTCATAGATGCCGATTCATTAAATGATTTTTTTCTAAAAAACACTATTTAGACTTGTTGCCAATGTTTTAAACTAAGACAAAACACCTGCAGACAATTTAAAAGAGTTGGATTCTCTCAAATGTCCTCATGGTGCATTTTATGGCACCTGTAATTCGTAGTAAAATCTTTGATGTGTTTAAAGAAATTAAATTCAAGAGAACAAAAGACATATATGGCATGAGTGTAAAGTTTATTGAAATTGTAATAAAATTTTTGGTCGACCCTGTAACTAATATAATTATTTCCCATCTAGAAAAACACAGGAAGCCAAATACTAGATCATTTGGATTCAGAAGTAACCATTCAACAACTGACCCTCTTTTTTCATTGATAAAGGAAGTACGTGCCACATGGAATGGAAGCAATGTAGTAGAGGAGGTTTGCATAGATCTTAGTAATTGATTGCATATCCCATCAGGTTTGAAGTGTGCTTTTTTGTTCGATGAAAGAGATGATACTATATGTTGAAAATTACCTATACAAATTATGACAAAAATTAAAAAAAATTTTAATCAATATTTGTGCTCCCCCGAACATGATATAACACAGACCTTTAAACCAACTTCAAAATAAATTATGAGATAATTTTTTAGTTAACCTGTTTTAAAAACATAAAAAAAAAATAAAGACACTATTTTGGAATAAAAAAATAGTAACAACTGTGTATAGTAGTTAAAATAATTTATACAACAGCCCATCATAATCAATTAATAAAATTAAGTCCTGAAAGAGAGAATTATTAATTTACATAATAATAAAATCAATATTACAGAAATTATTACGTCTTTGTAAAAATGAAATAAAAGCATATAAAACTAATAGATATAGTAAAAGCATACACAAAGTTAATCATTAATATATTATTAATTAGTTATGTGTAAGAGTTTATATTACAAATTGAGACAAAAAAATAATCTATTTATACCACAAGATGCGCGAATATTGATATAAAAAAATACAAAAAAAAATATTATAGAACAAAGTATGCTTTTAACATTTTTACATCATTTAATGTACAGAAATATATTTTCTATTTATAATTTACATACCTAAAATAAAAAGCTGAAATTGTTTGAATATTTTGTATGTTACTAAAATATTAACACTTTTAAAAGCTAAACAGTTAAAACTTAATGACCAACCATATGAAAACAATTAAATTAATTCAAATAGTTTTAGCTTCTTAAAATGCAATTGCCTTCAAAAAGATGAACAAGCGATAAAATTTCAATTCTTATCGACTTGTTAAAGCAAAAAGAATCAAAGAAACTCACCTGTTCCCTTCGTTGGGACTTTTCTTCCTTTTCACGACGTCTTACTTCAATTAAGTACTCATTAAACAGGCTTTCCCTCTCTCGCATTTTCTCCACCCCTTTGAACCGTTCGTCCTTTGCGTACTTTTGTGCGAAATCACTAAAGGATGACCTTAAAAAAAATACAGATTAAAAAAAAAAGCAAAAATAATAACTATGTAACTTACTTTCCGTGCAAATGCGCCTCACTGAGCAATTTGCGGAAAGCATCCTTGCGCTCCCGGAGCTTGTTACGCTTCTCCCTGCGTTCGTCCTCGGCCCTCTCTTTCACGTACTTCTCGAAAACCTGTTTGCGTTCTTTAGAAGTTAATAAAAGATACCTATGATCAAACACGATCTTGTGGAGCTCCTTTTCCCACGTGCTGAAGGCCGATACGTCCTTTTCACTCAACATTTCTTTGAACGATTTTATCCGGGTTTCCAATGGAATAACAGCCCTTTCTTTAGCAGCGCGCACCTCAGCTTCTATGGCCGCCTCCTTTCCAATATCGATCTTTTTCGCCGGTTGAGTACCATTCGCAGCTAAAATTTTAAAAAATATATAAAAAAACCATCGTGGCCAGTGGCGATTAAACCTACCAACAGGCTCTTCTTTCTTGACTTTTTTACTCGGCGTCCCTTCATCCTCACTTTCACTCTCATCTGAGCCTCTCTTAGTTTTCTGAGCTTGCTTAGGGAGTAAGTCCTTAGCACTTGGAGTATCTACAGAATCAGGCGGAGTTGCAACCATCTTGTCAACATCTGCCCGTCCAAGCAAATCCTCCGGGCGCTCCCAGACTGACGTCCTCGACGAAGGATTGTAGAAGAAAACACGACCATCACCAGTCCATACAACGCACCTATTACAAAAAAAATATTTATTTACAAGAAGAGCCTAAATGGCAGTTCACTAACCAAGGCGTTCCAGGCACTGGAGTACTCGAAACCGGCCTAGATTTATCCTGCGCTTTTTGTTCCTTCGCCTTCTCTTCCTCCTCCTTCTTGCGCTTTATTTCCTCGTCCAACTTTTTGCGTTTCTCCTCTTCATCATTAGCCGGACTCATTTCAGGTTCCCCGTTGCTTGTAGGAAGTACCTGTATATCTTGCTTACCTGGAATATCCGATACAGGGACAATAAGTTCGGTTCCTGGCCTTGTCGATATACCCTGAGCTGCAGCCAATTTAGCAGCTGCAAATAAAATAATTTTTTAGCTCATCTGAATTATATTATACTTAAAATCAAATCATCTTACTTTCTAAATCCTTCAGTGCTTGAGGTTTTTCCCAAACCGACTCCCCTTTCTTGGTATTATAGTAATAGAACCTTCCGTCAGGCGCTTTGTGTTCTGACCACTCAGCTGCCTTGGCAATAATTTCCGGATCGACTTTAGCTAAAATAGCCGCCTCATCAATCGGATTCATCATACCTGGAATCCCAGGCAATAATCCAGGGGGCATACCCCAAGGTGCAGTGCCCGGAGGACCAGGCCAACCGGGTGGGCCACCAGGAGCCCAATTACCCTGAAATCCAGGTGGCGGGAGACCAAAGGGTGGTACTCCAAATTGTCCTGGGGGTCCTCCGAACGGTGGCATGCCTGGAGGTGGTCCTTGAAGCAAACCAGGGGGCGGTTGCAAGGCACCATTTGCTGCCTGCATGCCTCCAGGTTTAGAGGCATCGCCCTTAATCTCCTCACCATCTGGAAAACCTACTAAATTATTGGAAGTCACACGAAAAGAAGCAGAATCTTTACCTTCCGGCTTATTGGATATATTAGCTTGGGCCAAAGCAGCCTGAGCAGCAGTGGTTGTGCCTGGAGCAATTGTAGTTGTAGTAGCAGCTTGTGCCATAGCTTCTACTTGATCCTGTGAGATGACTTTAACATTAGGACCTTCTGGCTTAGTCCAAGTAGTTTCTCTAGTTCTAGCATTGTAATAGTAAGACTTGCCTTCTCCTGTTTTCGTTTCAACCCACACTTCAGTGTTAACATCGATTCCCTGCAAGTGTAAAGTTAAGAAAATGTTGAATGATAAAAATACTTGTACTTACAACTCCCGGTGGACCTCCAACAGCAGGAGCAAATTGTCCAGAGTTATTCCCACTGGGAGGTCCGTTAATCAATGGAGGGGGGCCACCTCCCAAGTTTGGAGGAGCGCCCATCATTCCAGGGGGTCCAAAAGGAGGTCCGTTGGGTCCTGGTCCCATAATGCTGGGAGGTGCACCATTGTTTGAGTTCATAGGTCCCTGTGGTCCTCCACCGATCGATGGGCCATTCCAATTAGGTCCGTTAAAGTTAGGTGGTCCGTTGAATCCACCGGGAGGTGGGTTTCTGGGGGGTCCTCCTCTACCAAACATGGGGGGCGGTGGTCCTCCGCGTCCTCCTCTAAAAGGCGGTGGCGGCCCACCGGGGGGTCCAAATCCTCTTCCTCTGAATCTGGGAGCTTCACCACGAGGTCCAATGTTACCTGGACCTGGCCAATTTCTTGGTTGTCCTCTTCCTCTGCAATGAAAATTTGTATAATTTTTTTTGCAATGATAAACATATTGGCATTTAACACCAATTTTAAAATATATGGCATTACTTTGTATTTTCAGAGGTATACAAGTTATAAATTTATTGGTATTGCTCTTGCAAAACAAAAATCTACTCCTTACTCATCAAAATGACTTATATTGTACTTCCACTATAAAAAATGAGTAAACCTTTAATTATCAATCGCATGGACGTAGGAATATCAAATGGCCTAAAGCGTCAATTAACTCTGTTAATTTGTTGAAGATCCGGGTGCAATAACTACTTCCAAAAACATAACAAAGGGAAATATAGTATTAAATACTTTAGTGCTGCAATTATTACACACACAAGAAAACTTGCATTTTATATAAGTCAAGGAGCTTGTTAAATAATTAGAAATTGAAGATATATTAAAGAATATTTGAACAAAGAAAAATTATTAAATATGAAATCTGCAGGAGGATACATATGTCATGTCTGTTCACATTCTTGGGCATACCTCGTTTGCCATTGCTTTTCTCTTCGCAGAAATAATAAATGTTTGTTATTCCACGAGCTATTGAATACAAGGAAAATAGTTCTGAGTCAATTCTACAACAACTAGTGACCCAAGAATAATATGTAATATGCTTAGTGATTTTTTCACAAATATAAAAACTACACAACCTGACAAGAAACAA
Source organism: Enochrus cinctus (assembly GCA_033557785.1). Taxonomy (NCBI): domain Eukaryota; kingdom Metazoa; phylum Arthropoda; class Insecta; order Coleoptera; family Hydrophilidae; genus Enochrus; species Enochrus cinctus. The sequence goes on from JAUIMW010001860.1 coordinate 4,646, forward strand.
TGAGTGTTGAACAGCAAATGTTAAGCTTCTTTCTGTGGCTGGTTTCCAAAAAAGAGGTCTCAAAATCGATTAGCAGGCACTACAGAAAGACTGCAGGATATGATGAAATCCCAGGTACCAGAGTAAAACTTGTAAAATACACTATATGTGTACCCATGACTTACATAGTAAACCTATGCTTTAAAAATGAAAAATTCCTTATAATCTGAAAACATCCAAATGCCTACAAGTTGAAATGTAATAGAGATGATTTTGTAAACTACAGACCACTAGCAATCCAATGTCAGTTCTCTAAAATTAGAGGAGCAACATGGGTATAGGAAGACACGATCTACTACCATTTATGAGGTAATAAAAGCAATATTAGAAATAGAAGGTGACCGGGATATTTCTGGACATGAGTCGAGCATTTGTCAGCATTAATCATATGCTTCTTCTTAATAAGATGGAAGCAATGGGCATACGTGGAGTTCCAATAGACTGCATGTGCAGCTGCCAATAAAAGCTTTATATTCACTGATGATTCGAATATGATAATATCTGAAACGATAAAAGAAAACCTAATAGCAAGATGCAGAGTATGGTATAGTATTAAATATCAACAAAATGCAGTTAATGCAATTTTTACCAGCTAATTTATCAGCACAGATCAACACAACAAAGTTGTGAATATTGACCACAAACTAAGATGGATTGCACACATCGAACACTTGGAAACAAAGCTCAGCAGTGCTATTTAATAAAAATTATTAAGCCAACTGTAACAGATAAAGTGATTCAACTGATGTACTATACTTTGGTCCAATCAGCTGTGACCTACGGAATAATTTTCTGGGCACTGGCAGCAAAAACATCACAACTGCTTACAGAAGATTGTAAGAATCATGGATGGGGCAAACATGTGAGCCCATTTTAAACCAATATTTAAAAAAAGAAGAATTCTGACAGTACATCCTTTATATTTTTACTTTTTAACAGACCTCACACACCATGTGTCCTAATCGGTTTAGTGTATAATTCAATTTCAATTTATTCCATTCTATTCCAATTTTCCCATCTACATCTAGTAAAGATTTATGTTAGGGGTAGTATCTCTCCTAAACCAAATATTGGTTTGTCTTGTGAGACCCCATCCCTATAAGCAATTATCTACAAAAAAAACTTAATAAACACTATTTACTTTTCCTTACATAAGTATTATACATCCCTACTATAAAAATAACAAAGCAAATCCATTTCGTTTCCCTAAATTACAAATATATACATTGCAAAAAATACTAAAAAACAGGTAGATCACAGTATAAAATTTAAAACAAGGCTTGCATCATTATCACATGACTTATCAGTTCATCTCCATGCTCCAAAATGTACGCTCTCAATTACGTGGAAAACAGTCCAATATTGGTTATGCCCCTGATCTCCTGAGGTAACTCATTATAAATTTTTTACCGATATCAAGTACACTTTTTTGTGCTTTTTTACCATTTAGTTTGGGTATCTGTAGTCGTTCTTTAAGTTTGATAATTATGATTAACTCGATTACATGTCTTAGAGACATTCATCCTCAATGAGTTATTATCCAGCCACTGCTTAATTTTTCTCATGTCGATTTCCGCACTTTCTTTTACCTGTTATTATTAATGCTGTATCGTCTGCATATGATATAATTTTTCTCTTCAATTATAAATTGAATAATCCTTTAATGTATATAAGAAACATTAGAGGACCCAACACTGTCCCTTGAGGAATTCCTGCTCTTAATCTCTTAACCAAATCTACGTCACAACCATCTCTATTCCCAAGCATTTATTCTAACTCACTTATGTACAAATTAATATCAGTTGAGGGTGGTCTATATATTGCAGTGATATTGACGTTGACACTATTTGATGTTATTTTTAGTTGTGTGAAAGTTACTTCTGTTCTTTTCAATATTTCCTTTCCACCAATATAATGCTCATTTTTAACATAAATAACAATACTGTCGTTCTGGTTAAATTCTGCTTCATTATGCAGTAATTTATATCCGTTGATTTCAAAAAGGTTTAGCTGCCAGGTTTTCGACAAAATTATTACATCGCAACTTATTTTAAAGGACTCAAATAAAAGGAAAAACTCATTGAAATTCTTTGAGAGGCTTCTGATATTTAAGTGAAATATTTAAAAAATTTTGTAGTAGCAATACAACTCGCCAATTAATTTTGTATATCAACACAGTTTGTGCGCTGCCGTGAAGCGATCTAATTTATTTCGTCAGCTATGTCAATGTCCATTTGCACGTAACCGTGTAATCTCCTAACTTTCTAAGACTAATCCTCCCCAAGCACATGAGTACGCACAGACATCCAGCACACTTTATACCGAGCAGAGGGGTCATATGGAAAGAAAAAAATTTGAACAATTCATAATTATATCTGATCTATTTGCAACATTTAAAAACATATTTGTATCTAATAAAACTTTATTTTATTTTATTTTATTTTCCTTCATTTCAATCGTGTTAAGAGAAAACCTTTCCTAATTTTCGTTATTGATCAAGACAAACAATACACAAACAAACACATTCTAGTTTGCGACCCTTCCTCCTTTCAATCATTATGGCCCTAAATAATTTTATATATGATATTGTATCAAAGTAATAAGTACATAATTTTGTTTCTACTTTCGTACACTTCGCAAATGTATAGACAATAAAAGTCCTATAAAAAAATATCAAGCAACAACTTTTTTCCAACCAGAAAATATCTTGCCTCACCCGAGAAACTGATGCCCCCACCAATATATCCCGAAAGACACTCACTACAATGAACATAAAGGTTCCCAAATCCCACCAAACTACACAATCTTCCTGGCGATGTTTTCCTCGTCAACCAGCAGAACAGCAGCAGCATCCTCATTCTTTCTGGCCCAAAGCTTGCCATGACAGAAGCAAACCTATTTAAAATTTTTTCACGTGCTCCTTCTTCGCAATTTCCAATAGTTTTTTATTATTACTTGTATTCTCCTTCAATGAAAAAGAGTCTTCACTTTCTTTTTGAAGACTTTGTATGGCAGGGCTTAGTATATTTCAACAAGTAATAGTATGCCCCATAAATTCTGCAATACCGTAGTAGGCTCCTTCTGTTAAGATGTTTTTGATTGCCTTCTTGAAATCCTTGGAATTGAGCTCTCTTATTTGGCTTGGTAGCTTATTGTACAACTTTATCGCTAGACGGTTGGTGGAGTGTTGGGCCTTCTTTACCCTGTGGTACTGTATTGCCAGGTTGTTTTCTCTTCTAGTTTCATAGCTATGGTAATGTGAATTTTTTGGAAAATAATTTTGGTTCTGGTGTACATACATTAACGAGGTAAGTATAAAGGCTTACAAGTGTCGCACCAATATGCCCCTTCTAATATTTGTATTGCTTTTTTTGCAGGATGAAGATAGCCTCAATTTATGGCGATGTTCCCCAAATGAGAATTCCATAACTTGCAATGCTATGAAAGTCACTATGGTAAGTTGTTTTTGTAGCCTCATATGTTGCATTGATTTAATTTTTTAAGACAATATATGGATTTATTTAATTTCTTCCTTAACTCTGTGATATGGTTTTGCCATGTTAATGTTTCTGATAGTTGAATACCAAGAAATTTGATGTTTTGTGACTGCAAGTTGTTATTTTTTGTAGTAAATAGTGTTAAAATTTGAGTTTTCTCTGTATTCATCTTTAGGTTATTGCTACTGAACCATTTTGTTGCTTCTTCAATGGTCTGTGATGTTTTATTTCTTAGAACTTCTATCTGCTTGTCTGTATTGAGAAAAGTAGTGTCGTCAGCAAAGAGACATGTTGACCCAGAAGTAACACCATCGACTATGTCATTAAAGTACAATGGAAGCAGGATTGGTCCCACCACTGAGCCCTGTACATCTATACATCTTCGTCTCCGACACTGTATCATTCCACTGTACTGCTTGTTCCCTGCCCTTTAAGTATGAAGCTAGTATGTCGTGAGGTTTTCCTCTGTATTTTTTTGCAGAAGAATTTTGTGATCTATAGAGTCGGAGAATTTGCTCAGGTCGCAAAAAACCACCAGTCAAATATTGTCAAAGGCATTCAATATATCTTGCAGCTAATGCTGTAATGGTGGACTTGTTTGTTCTGCAGCCATGTTGGTTTGGGGTCATCCTTTTATATTTTTCTAAAAAATTTGTTAGCTGTGTCTTTAGGGCAATTTCAAACACCTTTGAAACCACTGGTAGTATTGATATCGGACGGCAATTGATACATTGGTTAGCTTCTCTTTTTTTATACCCGTCTCATGTCTAATCACATACTAAGTTTCCAATGTTCCGATATGCATACAACATCTGGGTTCAAATTTTGAAGTATTTTGTTGATAGATAGATAGAATTTATTTTCCAACCAAGTTTTAACAATAAGAATATTTACACATCATAACAAATAACATAAACTGTTGAGGGCATGGAAAAATGCGCTGCACATGTACCATAATTTACAAAAATGAAGTTCAACTAAGTGAAAAAATAAAATAAAAAAAGAAAGAAGAATAAAAACTAGCTGAATAAATAAATAAATGAAACTCAATACTAACAAAATAAGTAATAAAATTATTGCCTGTTTTTTTTTTATAATAAATAAATTGTTTACATCTCTTGAATTGTCCCAAAACTCTAGACCTTCCTGTAACAAACTATGAAAATATGAATAATAAACTAAGAGAGCAGACTGAAAACCGAGTAAGTTTTTGATATTAATAAGTGCGAATAAATCTGATGGTAGTTTTTTATTAACCTGTTCGATATGCTTATCCCAACATAAATGTTGGTCAAGCGTAAGCCCCAAAAATTTTGTGTGATTGACTATGGAAATTAAATTGTTATTGAGAGTAGTCTCAAAATTATTTATTGTTTTCCAAGGATTATGAAAATTAACAGCATTAACACACGGTCAGAAAAATTGAAGAGCCCGTGAACTATTTTGCATTTTTCAAAATCTCTGTTTTGGATTTGAATGAAAGAAATTTCGCTACTATAGGCCTAGTGCGACCCTTGTATTGCCCTAGCAGGTGTGTGCGCTCTACTTAACCATTACCAATACAAAGTTCCAGTTTTTCTTCTATTATCGACAATACTTTGTTTTCCACTTCATCCCAGGTCTCCCTTCCATCTGTATTTTCTTTTACATCGTAAAACACCAAATTATTACGTCTGGATTTATTTTCAACATAATCTAGTTTAAGTTCAAGTTGTGTAATACGATTTTTTAATTTTGTCGTTCTCCTCGCTTAGCCTTTATCTTTTGATCACTTGTTAAATTCTCCAGCATAAACTCCATTATGTTTATGTAAGTTGCTTTAACATTAACCACAAAACACGAAAGACACACCAAACAAGAGGCCATAGTCTTGCCATCACTTTGATATAATTTTTATGTTGATATTATACTTTTAAACCACTTGCAAACAATATAAACTGCGAAGCTATTTAATACACGTCTCTACTTGGCACCACGTGTAACATTATCTCTCTCTCTTGTGTATATATTGTACATTTGCGTTTGCATATTCGTACAATAAGTGAAACAAATTCTCTTGTCAACTTTATGCTGCACAAAGTTTTTGTTTTTTTTTTAAATTAAATACACCAAATTTACTTAAAACATTAAGGAGTAAATTGGGTCAAATTTGCAAAATAATTAATTAATATTTAATCACAACCACATTACCTTACTTTTTAGTGAAAAACACTATGTATTTGTCTTTTTTAAGCCACATACACGTTTTTTTTATATTACCAAAATTATTGTTTGATATTAAATTATATCTGATCAAAATTTTAAATTCGTATAATAATAAACACCTTGATAAAAATTAGAAAAATAAAACAAACTTAAATATAAATTGTCAAAAATCGTATGACAAGAAAATAATAGCAAATTAATTCTAAATAAAGCTTGGTTATGTAAATACCTGCTTAAAGGAAAGTTGTATTAAACCACAAGTATTTAAATGAAAGGTAGACTTATTAAACGAAACTATAGTATTTATGTATATAAAAGTAAAATAAAAAAATAAATTTACCGGAAAGTCGCACGTCCTCTGCCTCTTCCTTGAAAATCGTCGCCAATATCTACGTCATTTTCAAAGCCGCCCTCATCTTCGTATTCCTCTGGGCCTACTGGTTCCTCGTTCTCCTCATAATCCATTGGGTTTTCATTTTCTGTCATCGTATGATAAACACGCACTCTATTTTACTAATATTATCACTTATTATTAATATGGCGTTATTTATTTTACAGCTGATATATCATCCGTATCAAGCGTCAAGCAATAAAATCGTTAAATGGTGGGGGAGGTAAACTATTGACAACGGCGCAAAACCATTGGCAACCATGGTGACCCGTCAGTTCACATGGCGAGTTCAGAGCCGTATTCAAAATACAAACCAGCGGTATGTCACTCATTTGAATACTGGAGTTTTCCCGGGCGATCGTCTCGCTTTCAATCAAATCGCAGCAACATCACGTTTCTCTTTATCTCATGGAAGTGTGTGATGTCCTATCTCTGTTTTAAAATGCTTTGTTTACGTTACGGAGGATAATATAACTTTATCGCTTAAAAAGAAACTTTTTTAAGAATTATTATTAAAATTTACCTAGTAAAAAACACGTAAAACGTGTCTTTTAATTCCAAAGCTCATAGGAAAAGGTCGTTTAAGTATAACAAATTTATTTAAAGACATCCAAATATTATCCAAAGTAGGTATTGTTTAATAATAATAATTTACTGAATAATATAAATTTACAGGATGATAGTCAAAATATATTGATACATCAAAGTTAAATTTCAAGACAAAAGTTAACCCTTTCATGGGCCGTACTTAAATTTTTTAGAATTTTTTTGCTTTAAAGCGAGTGTAATTGTATACGTATTTATTGTTATATACTGATTTTTGTTCTTGTGCCTTACCCC
>JAUIMW010001861.1:0-11616 GCA_033557785.1 Enochrus cinctus
TCAATGTGTAACGTAAAAAGTGTCCCAACATTAGAAGGCTAGCTATTTATATAAATTGAGCATAGTGAAGAGCAAAGTATAGAACTTTGTGGGATGCTTCATTCCACGTCAACGAAAGTAGATTGCCTGATCCTTTATTTTGGTATGAAGCCGTCTATCGATTTAATAACTTTTGATTAGTTTTTAATCATTACCTGTAATAGCATAATGCAGTAGTTCAAAAAATAATATGTTATGATCCACAAGATGGAAAGCTTTAAAAGGTCACAACTTATCAGGACAATCAGTTGACGAATTCATGTTTTTGTATACATGAGTTTATGTATTAACGAATACTGTAACCGTTGACCTTCCCATTGTAAAGCTATGTTTGTTGTAAATTATAGCATATGACCGAAGAAATTCATTTTAATTTTTCTTTTTAATATTTTCTAGATGTAACTTAATAATTCAAAATTGTAACTTAATTTCTAAGATGATTACAAACACCCAAGGAGACCGTTACCTGTGCCAGGAGTCGAAGTTAGCTCGTTCTGGTCACTGCGGGGTGAGACCAGGCGCCATCACGACTCCCTTTTTAATGATTTTATCTGATATCCAAAAAATGAAGATATTGCAGGTATATACTAATAACGCGATAATTACTACCGACAAATCTTCTTGATTGCTTGTAAAGAGGAATTATTTTAGATTCTTTTAGAATTGAAAAAAAAAAAATATGATTCAAAGAACAAATCATTTGCAAAGATCTTGCCTCTACTTATAGAAATTTTGTAAAAAGTATTGTTCATAATATTATTTGGATTAGTTGATTCATTTTCCAAGTTATATACTTCCAATTCGATTATGAATTTGATTTTATTAATTTCACTAAGATTTCTTATTAGAAGATTATCAAGAAGACTAAATTAATCAATTTATTATTTTATATATTTATTAACTTACAATCACAATTATATATTAATTTCACATAAGATTAAACATTTGCAGGAGTGCTATCAGTATACCAATCGACCACTTGAGAATTGCACCAAACGTATTCTCCCTTTAAATTGTGGGGTTCCAGAGCAAGGTACAAAGGTGCTCGAGCTCCTTCTTCGATACTCAAAACTCCTTTATGATTTGTCATGTCGGTGTCCACGTACCCAGGATGAACTGCATTTACAGAAATATTTTTCGCTGGATCTTTAGCATCAAATTCTCGTTGGTATAATTTACTTAAGGCGGTCATTCCCACTTTAGAGACTACGTATGCAGATCCACCCCAACCTTTTTCCACGTGTTTGTTTTCTTTTGCATTCCTGTAAATATCGACATAAATACACTGCTTTGTTGAAAAGACGCCTGCATATACTTACTCAACAAATTCCTTCATTAACTCGTTTAGTTTTTCCACTGTGATATTTTTGTCCCCTAGTTGGTTTTTCCGTTCTTTCGAAGGGATACGTGAAAGATGTCCCGCAGAACTTGAAAGATTAACTACTCGTGCGTTTACACGAAGAAGGGGGAATAAAGTTTCACATATTCGTTGCAAACTAAAGTAGTTAACGGATATCGTATCTTCGGCTTGTTTTGCAAAAGGCACTTCTGTTACATTCTAAAATAAAAATAACATTTACTTCAACTTGTTCTTATTTTTTAATCTGAAGGTTTTAGAAAATGACTAATATAAATGAGGACAAAAACTAAAGAAACGAGTTTAATATTTTATTTATACAACTATAACATCAAGTATGTAGTATAAATTAATAACCAGGTTCAGGAAGATTTTGGCAAGTATTATCTGGTGATTTTTCAGATTCCCAATTGACCACTGTAGAATCACACCAAACATACTCCCCTTTAAAATTATGATTTTTCAATGAAAGGTACAATGGGGCTCTGGCACCTTCTTCAATAGTCAAATATCCAGTGTGTCCATTGATGTCAGTATCGACAAACCCGGGATGCACTGCATTAATCGAAATGTTCCTTAAAGGCTTCTCTGCATTAAGTTGCCTTTGGTATATTTTAGTTACTGCTGTAAGGCCAACCTTCGAAACAGCATAAGCTCTACGCCCCCATTTATCTAGGTCCTTGTTTTCTTTAGCAGCTCTAAAATAAGTTGTTAAAATAATTGTTACAAAATGAAAAAAGCACATTTTTACTTTATGAAATCTTTCATTAGGGCGTTGAGTCCATCTACCGTTAAAGTGGGGTCACTTATTTTGGACCTGAGGGAGGTTGACGGAATCCTTGATAAATGACCGGCTGAACTTGAGACATTTACCACTTGAGCGCTGTTCCTCAATAATGGGAAAAGCGCTTCACATACACGTATTAAGCCGAAGTAATTAATGGCTATGGTGTCTTCTGCTTGTTTTCCAAAAGCCACTTGAGAATTTATCTATTGAAACAATTAATACATAATTTAATAAAAACATAAAGTGCTTTATTATTCCTCATATACTTACTATGTATTTAAAGCAACCAAAAGCATTGCTTTTTTTCTAGAAAGCGAATCCAAGCAGTTTATATTTACAAAGGTTTAGTATTTTTAATGTTTTATAATTTAAAAACTTACTTTGATGCTAGAAATATTTATACATTTTTTATTATCACCTTAATATTTTACTAAAAATGCTTTTTAATAGTATTAATAATGATTATTGATTTGGAACAGGTGAATCTTTTTTGCATTCTGGTGGAGTTGTTTTGGAGTTCCAATCGGCAACAGATGCATCACACCAAACATATTCCCCCTTCAAATTGTGTTGCTGCAAACATAAATATAAAGGAGCTCTAGCGCCTTCTTCAGTGTTTAGTATGCCTCGACGTTCAGTTAGATCAGTAACAACAAAACCAGGGTGAACGGCGTTAATCGATATGTTCCTGTTAGGTTTCTCGGAGTTAAATTGCTTTTGGTATATTTTAGTCAATGCAGTTACACCAATTTTAGAGACGTGATATGCAGAGGGCCATTTTCCTAGATGTTTTCCTCCTTTGGTATCTCTGTAAAAATTTCGAATATTTAACATGAAAACTGAATATACAAAATAAAAATTAGATTAAAAAAATTTATTTCAGGCTAATACTTACTTCACAAATTCATTCATCAATTCATTTAGTTGATTGAGAGTTAGTGAAGGATCACTGAATCTGTTTCGTAGGTCAGCAGAAGGAATTCTCGACAAATGTCCTGCTGAACTGGACATATTAATAACTTGAGCATTGTTCCGCAACAGCGGAAACAAGGCTTCACAAACACGTTTTAAACTAAAATAATTTACATTTATTGTTTCTTCTGTTTGTTGAACTGTAAGTGTAGCGCCAAACTAAGACAAAAAATTGTTAGGAATGTGACATTTTTTTTGCACTGTAACAGCTTATAAAATATTATATACAGCGTTTGCGCTTTTTGTTGCCGAGAAGCTTTGCATCAGTAGCAATCAGCCAATTAATTTTTTGTTTTAAATACAGTTTGCGGACTCTATAAAAGTATAAATATTTTGTCTTCTAATTTTTTTAAAGTTGTAATACTTACCTGCATTTTTCCATTTTGGCCAGTTATCATGTAATCAGAAGGATTTGGAGATGTCTCACTCTGTAAAGATTTTGCATTTTAATGGCCTTATTAATAATTCGTTTATTTAATGCAGATAAACAAATACTTTATTGAGTGCTTTCATTATAAAAACAGTGAATTTTTATATCTGGTTAATAACTTTTCATCACAAAGACTGTTTTGTAATGAAACATAAAAGCATAACAAAGCTTTAAGCAATTATTTATACAGGTGCAGGCGTGGATGGGGCGTACCAATCAGCTATTGTGGAGTCACGCCACACATACTGCCCCTTCCAACCATGTGGTTCCAAAGCCAAAAATAGAGGAGCCCTAGCTCCCTCCTCAATGGTAAGAGGGCCTTTATGATTGGTCATATCCGTATCTACGTACCCAGGGTGTACGCAGTTAATCTGGATATTCTTGTTAGGTTCTTGGGTATCAAACTGCCTCTGATGAATCTTTGTCAAAGCGGACACACCTACTTTAGAAACATTGTAAGCGGAACCTCCCCACCCGTTATCTACATGTTTATTAAGTTTCGCATCGCTAAAACACAAAGATATGAGATAGTAAACTAGGTAGAAGAACTTGTGAACTGACTTACTTTATGAATTGGTTCATAAGTTCGCTTAACTGAGAAACAGTAAGGTTAACATCACCAATTTTGGCTCTTAAATCGGCCGATGGTATTTTAGATAAGTGTCCACATGAGCTAGACAAGTTAACGACTCTAGCATTTGGCCTTAATATAGGGAATAATGTTTCGCAAACTCTTAATAGGCTGAAGTAATTCACGGACACGGTGTCTTCAGCTTGTTTTTCAAAAGGCACGGTAGAAGCAGTCTACAAAAAATTTTATTATTTCTAAATATTATTAGAAATCATGGCAATTTCAATTATAATCTGATTATAATCATTGAGAATGACGGGCATTTGTTAAATTGTTACCTTTGAATCTTAAGGTTATCTACGTAATGCTGATAAAAGTTATTTTTAATTAAGTGGAAACTCAGCATGACATTTAAAACTATAATTTTCTGATAGCTGGTCAAAGCACCGAAAAGCATTTAAAAGCCAAATTTTTATATTAAAGCATATAAATTATTAATATATAAACAAAACACTTACCGGGTAAGCTATAGCAGCATTATTAACGAGTAAATCGAGCCCTCCGTAAGTATTTTTGATGTAATCTCTAAATTTGTCGACACTTGCTTGGTCATTGATATCGAGTTGATGGAAAGACGGATTTAATCCTAATTCCTTCAATTTATTAACTGCCGCTTCACCTCTGCCAACATCACGAGCAGTTAAATAAACTTTTCCATTATACTTTTCACATAGTCCTTTAACGATTGCATAGCCAATACCTTTGTTACCTCCTGTAACCTGAAATTACAAAAAAAATGTATGCTGTAAAAACGTGCAAAAATTTATAAAAACGTGCTAAACATAAACTTACAACTGCAATTTTTGTAGTCGACATATTTGTTGCTGTAATAACGTGACCTTCTGCGAACGTCTCTTGTTAAATTCTGGAATTAAATTGACTGCTTACACTTTTATAATGCGATGATAGATAAACAAATGCCGGCTGTCAGCTGTCAAATTATATAATGTGTTTATAGAAGTAAAGGATGTAGAAGGCTTATCAATATTTATTTGTGGTTTGAAAATGTATATATATTTTTTCAACAAAAATGTACTTGTGGAGATTTCCTAAAAATATTTTGTTTTTAAAGAAGTAAAAAGGGAAACTCAAGTTTACTGACACAATTAAATATATTATTTTAGAGATAATAATCTTTAATGTTTGTTTTTTTATAATTACGTATTGCTGCTATTGTAATTTCCTAGACCAGGGGTGGGCAAACTACGGCCCGCGGGACGCTTGCTGCCCGCCAAGGTATTTTGTGCGGTCCGCGACAAATACATAGAAGAAAATTATTATAAATTATGTGATGATACTGGCACATATAATATTTTTGCACACATAAAAAAACTGCTTAAATTTTCCAATTATAACGCGTTGTATTCAGTCAAACTCTTCGCTTGCAGTATAGTTTGTCAGTTCCTCTGCTGCCCTAGACAGGTTTTGTGCATCCGTTGCATAGTACGGATGAAGTTTAGTATACCGTATGTTACTGCACACATTTGATAATTTGTAATCTGTGCATCTTACTTGCGTAGTCGGTAATTACAGTGTCAATATCAATAGAAGGGCCAAATTTGCGCATGGTAGCCCAACGTTTCAGGTGTATAATACGAATCAAATGAATCTAGGGCGCTGCGTCCGAGTATTTTTTTAAATTGTAACAGCAATAATAGTTTTAATGAACTGTAATTTATTTTTTCAATTAAGTATTAATTTATATAAATATATTACGTTGTCAATAATTTGGTCAAGTTGCCACATTTTACCTTCCTGTTTAATAACATGTTCGTCGCAATTATTCCACTTTTCTGGAGTTATTAATGGTACACCTACGTTCAAAAGTTTAAAGTGCTATTGTTGGTTTTCATATAATTTCAACAAGATTTCTATTCTTGTAATAAATTATACCCAAAAAATAACACGCCAACAAATTATACACATCACACTCAGAAATTGGAAAAAAATGTTTTGCGAAGACTCTTGTACTGGTACTAATTAAGTACTTTAATGCGGTTATGGTGACCTTTAACTTACAAGAACATTTGAAAGCGTGATTTTTTAAGTGACAAACCAATAAAGGGACAATGGTCCAACGATCGTGGGTGTTTCTGACCGTTTTACTCGTATTTTTGTACATTATAAAAGTTCTTCTTATGATGGATAGAGTATAGTGTCCCTCTTTTTTGCGAATGGGTAATCTAAAATTAACGAAGGTAGTATTAAGTAATAAAAAGTGTTGCATTTCCAACATCATTGATTGCACTGGAATACAAATATATTGATTCATGTGAGGATAGTAAACTAGTAAATTGTCAGTGAAATTCATCAGATGATGCAACCAGTACTTGACAATTAAAAAGGATTTAGTATTTTTTATATTTTATGTAAGTTTGACATATAATTTTTTTTGCAAAAAGCATAGTTTAAAAAAGATTTTCTTTTGATTTCGTTGTACTTTTAGACAAGTTTTATTTAAAAAATAAAATGAAATCGTGTGGTGGCCACATCTCAATTTTGTTTGTCAATATTTTTTTGACACGAGGACCATCATGTCTGGTAAAACTACCTTAGCAATATTATCAAATTGGGTATTAGCATTTTAATTAACTACTAAAGTAAAGTTATTCATTCATATTTATTTAAGCTAGTTATATCACTATCACATAAATTACAATAGCCTTTACGACTGATCTAAAATTCTTTTCATTTACTCTTCTTGTATTTATTGATAGACTTTTATACAATTTTTATATATTATAATTTATATATTTACCATTTTCAAAATTTCGTAATTCAGAAATAGGTTTCTGCACAACTTCTCATCCACTGAACCAAAAAATATTATGTATTTTCCGTTTGTGAAAGCAACAAAATATTGTCGGTGCTATTTAGAAAGTTCTCTCTGATAAAGCTACAAAGTACTCTTTGCTCGATCAGGAAATTAGAACGTGGATCAGCTCATCTAACTTAGCGTCTCCTAGTACTTCCCAGGATTCACTTTTTTAAGATAGAGCTCTCCCAAATGATTTTAGATTCTCTCCCTCCACTTAAAAATTTTGAACCAATCAAAGGATCAAAATTTTCAGATGATACTACTTTCTTTAAAACCAATGATCTTCTACCATATATTGTTTTTACTTCGAGTGCAGATAAAAATATTACAGGGTTACATCCTATGAGTTTAGGACGCATCCTGAAGAAATGTAACATCATAGATATAAAATCGGTAGTACGCAAAGGGAGAAATAAATTAGAGATCGAATTCCAGAACATCAATTCCGCAAATGCTACTCTAGAAAGTCCAGTTATTACAAAAAAATACAGAGCTTTATATTCCTAAACATTTAATTACCGCTCAAGGTGTTCTAAGAGGTATAGATACTTCTTTGTCTGAAGAGGACATTCTTAGGAATATTTAACGCAATATTAGACCCATTTCAGTCCGCAGAAGGACAACTAATGAGAACGGAGAAAATGTTTTAGTGCCAACCGCTACAATTAAGGTGACATTCGAAGGAAAAATTTTACGTAAAAATGTTTCAATTTTTTATTATCCCGCGGAAGTTAATACTTATGTTTATCCTGTCACACTAAAGCTATATGTAGGGGGAATGTTCGTTGTGCGAGGTGCGGTGATGTAAATCATATTGATTCTGAGTGTACTCAATTCATTAAGTGCATTTACTGCAAGGAGGTTCATATAGTCACTGACTGCGAATGCTCAGAATACAAAAGGCAAATATTAATAAAAACACCATGGCTTTCGATAACATTTCTTTCGGAGAAGCGCTCGAAAAAATTAACTCTGGAAAACATAATCAAAACTCACATTCATCAAACTTTCCTCATCTACCTCGAAACGCGTTTAATGAACCCCAATTCATATCTGTCCAAGATCGTTGAATTTATTCTAGCAATCCAACCCATCAAAAAACGTTCGATACATTAAAGAAAAGTTCCCCCACAAAAAGACAGCCTTCTCTTGATTTCGCTGGACACAATTCCTGATTTTTAGCTCGTTTTGGAGATTCAGGATTTAAAGTAATTTCGAGAATTCAGAACCATCCATGTGATAACATTAAAAACTCAGCAGATTCTTTAATAGCTTATTTTGCCAAAATGAAGCAAGAAAATCCAATTGATATCGAAACGGCATCTACGTATCAATACGTAAATAATTTAATTGAAATTCACTCAAATTATAAATTGTAAAATATTAAAAGCAGGGACCTTTGTCCTCGCAAAATATATCTTAAGCTATTATTTCTTAACTTTCTATTCCCTTTTTTTTTATCAGGGTTATTTTCCATTTTACCACTCCTTATTTAAATTACTAATATATTAATTAGTGTTTTATTATGGAACGGCCGTGGTATTCTTAACAAAAAGGTATTTACGTAATTCATCAAGATAAACTTGACGGTTACGGAGGAATTATTATTGCCCCAAGGAAGAATCTTCTTTATATGCTTTTAAATGTGGACATTGATTTGCCACAAGATTCCCAATTGATAGGTGTTAAAATAGAAAATATAAATTATTACTGTTTGTATAATCCGAACAGGCAGGCTTCTCCTGTCCAGTGGAATAACTTTTTCGATGCCCTTGATAAACCCTTCCTCCTAGGCGAAGATACAAATGCGAATCTCTTGGGGTTCCTCTATTGCAAACCAAAATGGCAACGCATTGTTTGCATCTCTAAACGAACAAGATATATATGTTTTAAATGACGATTCTCCCACTAGATTTACGGGCTCTATCAAAAATATGAGTGATCTCTTCTTGTGTTCATCTATTTTGGCGGAAAAATGCACTTATGTAAATTTTCACGACCCATTATCTACTGATCATTTTCCTTCGATGTGTACGTTTATACTCCTAAATCGAGACGCAACTTTAAATCCATTGACTGGCCTTCATATCGAGAATTTTTAATCAACTGCTGCCCGGATAATATCACAGATGACCAGTTAAGTATTACTTAAATGATGCGACAAAGATTTTCACTCCTCTCAAGAATATTAATAAAAGGTCTAGACATCTTACTCCATGGCTTAACAACAAATGTCAAAGGGCCGTTCTACATAGAAAAGATTGTAATTTAAAACGTATACACTTTTTCCATCCTTTCATAGAAACTAAGCGAGTTGAGACTAGAACTAGAAGAATCTTGAAGATAACCAGAAAATAATCTTTTAGGGATTTTTGTTCGTCTCTAAATAGCGCATCTCCCATCTCGGAGATTTAGTCGAAAATTTTTCTTTTGGAATTAGTCAGAAACCCCTTTCACCACCTACTTCTAACGATTTGGCATTTGAACAATTGCTCGAAAGTATGTCCATCTGTTGATATCTCCAATAGCCAATAACGATCTTTCTTTTTCCCCTATCACCACAGATGAAATAGTTCATTGAAAATAGAAAAGACTGCAGCGGTGGAATGGATGAAATCTCTTACTCCACGCTAAAAATGTTACCTCCATTTATGGTTGCACAATTTAGTACAATCTTTAATCACGTTTATCCAATAGATTGACTTGATGGATATGGTGGAATTATTGCGTTCCCTTTTCATTAATAAATCTAAACATGTACTTGCCCACGGATCTTTAATTAATGGGTATAAAAATTGGAAGTATTATTAGGTTGGTAAGAAAATGGCGGTTTATAACTTTTAATTATAATATCTCAGTATATAATAAATTAAATCAATCGAAATAAGAACCGTTGGAATCGATACACTTTTTCCAACGAGAAGTAAGTTTATTTATTCCGGCAACATAAAATTCTGGTGTTCTGGAATCGATAAATTCTCGGAAACCAATTTTGACAGCGTCGAGATTGTTGAACACATTCTTCTGTAGGAAGTGATCGATATGTTTAAAAAAATGATAATCGGTTGGTGAGAGGTCCGGTGGATATGGCGGGTGAGGCAAAGTTTCATAGCCTAATTCAGCCAGTTTCCGCAGCGTCAGAAGTGCAACATGTGATCGGGCATTATCATGAAGAAGAATGCTACCCATCCTGTGGACTAATGCCGGGCGTAATTCTTGCAATTTTTGATGATTTTTCTTGACAATACTTTTCGGCCGTGATAATTTCGCCTGGATACAGAAAATTATAGAGGATCAGATCGGCTTGTGACCACCAAACTGCCAAATCGTTTCCGATTGTCATATAGGATCAATTTTTCATCGCATGTTACAATACGATCCAAGAATGGATCGTTGTTGTTTCTTAAAAGAAGCGTAGAACTTACCTCAAAAGGACGATTTTTTCAATCATCATTCAATGCATGTGGCACCCATCCAAGTCGGATAACTTATGTTTAACCTTTATTTATCGACAGTGGTTCAAATATAACTGATGCTAGTTTTTTGGTCTCCAACATAATTGCCAAATACGGAAAACCATTTAGTGATGGTGAATATTTGAAAGAAACATGGTTAAAATGTGCACCAGTTCTGCTTGAAGATTTTGTAAACAATGAAAAAATCATTCAAAGAATAAAAGATATGCCTTTGGCTAAAACACGGTGAAAGATAGAATCTTGGAAATGGCTAAAATTATAAGACACCAGCAAAAAGTAGATATTGAATCTATTTTCTCTCTGTATTGATGAGAGTACTGACATAACGGGATCAGCTCGTTTAGAAATTTTTATTCGTTACTGCGTTGGAAATAATATTAAGGAAGAAATGATTAGTTTAGCATCTTTAGCAACAACAAGAGGAATAGATATTCGCAATGCAGTTGTAAATGCACTCGATGAAAGAGAAATAGATATTTCCAAAATTGTTTCTGTAACAACTGATGGTGATCGCAGTATGACAGGAGAGGTAAATGGGTTTGTCAACTTGCTTACGCAAAGTATTGGACACTCAATTTTAGGGTTTCATTGCATCATACATCAGCAAGTTTTATGGGCAAAGACCAGTTTTAAGCCATTGGAAGATATGATCCTTGTTACAAAAGTGGTCAATTTAATATCTGCACGCGCTTTAATCAAACAAAAATTTTTAGAATTATTAGTTAATTCAGTGTATAATGGCTTACATATGTACAACAACGTCCGATGGTTAAGTTGTGGAAAGGTTCTTCAAAGATTCGTAGAATGTTTAGATGAAATTAGACTTTTTTTGCATAATGAAAAGATCATTGAACAATACAATCAATTAATGGACTTACATTTAAATGAATTAAACGTAAAACTACAAGGTGGCAACAAAACAGTTGTTGTCATGTTTGATTTAATTAAAGAATTCGAAACCAAATTAGAAATTTTCAATTGTGACGTTATTTCCAATAAATACAAATATTTTCCAAATTGAAAAATCTTTGTAGATCTAGAATCTCATGAGAAACCCGATCAAGTTAAATGAACAAAAAAATTTCTGCAGTTATTTAGTCGTTAAT